>PITA01014338.1:0-31567 GCA_004023965.1 Spilogale gracilis
TCCTCCTCCTCCTTCTTCTTCCTCCTCCTTCCCTTCTTTCTTTTCTTTTCTTTTTCCTTCCTTCCTTCCTTTCTCTCTCTCTTACCCCCTCCCTCCTTCCTTCCTCCTTCCTCTTTTCTCCCTCCCTCCTTCCTTCCTCTTTCTTTCTTTCTTTCTTTCTTTCTTTCTTTCTTTCTTTCTTTCTTTCTTTCTTTCTTTTCTTTCTTCCTTTCCTTCCCTCCTTCCCTCCCTCCCTCCTTTTCTCTTTCTTTCTTTTTCTTTCTTTCTTTCTTTTCTCTTTCTCCTCCTCCTCCTTCTTCCTCCTTCTCCCCTTCCTTTTCTTTTTTCTTTCTTTTTCCTTCCTTCCTTCCTCCTTCCCTCCCCTCTCCTCCCTCCCTCCCTCCCTCCCTCCTTCCTTCCTTCCTTCCTTCCTTCCTTCCTTCCTCCCTTCCTCTTTCCTCCCTCCCTCCCTCCTTTCCTTCCTTCCTTCCTTCCTTCCTTCCTTCCTTCCTTCCTCTTTCCTCCCTCCCTCCCTCCCTTCTGAGATAGAGGGAGAGAGAGAATCTTGGGCAGGCTCCACACCCAGTGCAAAGCCCAGTCTCACAACCCTGAGATCATGACCTGAGCCCAAATCAAGATTTGGTTCTTTAACCATCTGGGCCACCCAGTGCCCCTCAGTTGCTTTTGATGCTTACATTTTCCTAAATTTAGATAGTGGGAGTGCCTTCAACTTGGTGCGCCTGTGTCCTTTTGATCTAACCTTAGTGGTCTTAGAGTGCCGTACTTACTTTTAGTCACACCATGATATCCCAGGCTCCTTTACTCTTTTCTCACCTGAGGCCTGAAATCAGCCCTTTCTTACAGAGCTGATTTCTCAATGAGGAAGAGCATTAAAAACCAAGATCTGACCTAACAATATTGAATTGTACACTTAAAAATTGTTGATGGTGAATGTTATATTGTGTATTTCACTACAACTAAAAAAAGAAAAAGAAAAAGGAAAAAAAAAAACCAACCACGATTCTGATGCCAGGAAGCTATGTTTATAAACTTACTGTCATAGTTTCTATATCCTTTCAGTGAGTGAAGCTAGGAAATAATGTTTTAGAAAATGAGTTTAAGTTGGTATTTCCAAGTGTAATCTAAGAGTGTAGGTTTTTTTTAGTACTTATTTTATATATGTATCTCTGCTCTCTTGTTCTGAAAGTCTTGATTTATGGAATAACTTATTTTAACTTATTCTCTTTATCTTGTTATATACGTAAAATAATTTCATGATTATAGTCACTATATTGCTATTAACAAATTTACCTAATAAAGTTTAATATTTCTTGGTAGGGCCTTTTGTCCTTAGAATATAATAATATAATGGGGCACCTGGGTGGCTCGGTCGGTTAGGCATCTGCCTTTGCTTCAGGTCATGATTGCAGGGTCCTGGGATTAAGCCCTGCATTGGGCTCCCTGCTCAGCGGGGGGCCTGCTTCTCCTTCTCTCTTTCCCTGTTGCTCCGCCTGCTGTGCTGTCTCCCTCTCTCCGTCAAATAAATAAAATCTTAAAAAAAATTAAAGTGTGGTCAGATAGAGAGAATAGAGCCATTGAAGATGTAAAGAGCATAGTATTAAAAAATTACTCAAAATAATATTGTCACATTGTTCATTGGAGAACCAGTTAAGCTAATTTGTTTCTGTTTCTGTTTCATTTAAAGTTTTAGATTTTTTCCATTTTTGATTTAATTTTAGTTTTTGAATATACAAAATATTTGTAAAATTTTAAGGTCAAGATGATATCAAAATTGTGTCTGGAAAATCCTTGATTCTGTCTCTCCCCCTTATCCTGCACTCTACCTGCTACCCCAATACAAACCTTCGGATGACTACATTTGTATCTTTAGGGTAAATACCCAGTAGTGAGATTGCTGGGTCATAGGGTAGCTCTATTTTCAACTTTTTGAGGGATCTCCATACTGTTTTTCAGAGTGGCTGCACCAGCTTGCATTCCCACCAACAGTGGAGGAGGGTTCCTCTTTCTCCGCAGCCTCGCCAACACCTGTCATTTCCTGAATTGTCAATTTTAGCCATTCTGATTTAACCAGTCTTCTTTTGATTGACACTTGGATTGTTTCTAATCTCCTGCTGTTACAAATTGTTTCATAATGAGTCAATGTATATAGATGTCATATATGCATTTATTGAACTGTATCTTCAGGATAGATTCGTAGGAGGTCTGACTTTTCTTTAAGTGCTAGTGTGTCAAAATCAAAGCGAAAAGTCATATGGGATGCAAGGATGGAGGTTTTGGATAATTATTAGGGAACACAGTAACTGAATAAAGAATTTTTAAGCTTAAAACCTGCATAAGAGCACACACTATCCTGTACAATCATTTGTAGACCTTATAGTTTGTATTTAAAATTATCTTAGGGGTTGAACTACACATAGAAATTAAAGTATTTCAAGTCATGTCCTCTTTTTTGACTCATGCCCTCTCCCAATGCTTGGATCTTTGCTATTCTGTGTTCATAAATTGTACCACATCATAGAAACTGGATTTTATTATTTTTTCAAAGTTTTACTCATAGTGCTAAGACTTCAGGCAAGCATATTTCCACTGAACAAAGATGACTATTTACTAACTTGGGCAACTCCTTTATTGTCTAGGGTCATTGCTTTGGCATTCAATCAGGTACTCATGCTAACTCCTTGACCTCTTGGTAATTAAAACCCCTCTGCTTAAATATGAGTTGATTGTCGATAATCCCATTACTCACATATTTCAATAATATTCATTATCTTAACTGACACCAAGGTTATAAACCATTGAACTATCACACAACTCTTGCATTCTGAAATAAACTTTAACTTGATGCCATATTCCTGATCCAATTTCTAAATCATGTAATTCTTCCATAGTTGTTTTTTTTTTTTTTTTTTTTTTTTTTTTTTTTTTTTTTTGTATCTGCCACTTCCTTCTCTCTGTGAACATTTGGTTTAGGGAAGAATGTGATTGATTCATCCACAGGGAACAAATGAATTGCTGTCTCCTCTGTTCTTTCATAGTGTTTTATACTTATGATTCATTTCTCTTTTATAGCACTTAGACATGTGGACACACAGTGATGGCGATACAATGTGAGATTTCCCCATTAGGCTGTGAGCCCTTGGGGGTGCTCTGAGACTAAAGTCTGCATGTTCATCCTGTCACAGTATGGGGCACAGAGGAATGACTCATCATACCTTACACTTATTCCTCCTGGGGCATTCATGCTTGTCCACTGAGGGGATCTGTAACACTTCAGGACCCCTCCAACAGAGAAGGGGACACTCAGCCAAAATCCAATCTGGATATCTGTGAAGAAATTGATGTGGGGGAAAAAAGCAAACTGTCATCTTGATAAACACATGCCGAAGAAAGCATTCTAATCCAAATCATTAAGGGAATACCATAGAACCACAGGAAATGCAAAATGTAAGCTAACATCTCCACCCTATTTTTGATTCCTTTATATTCCTTTTATTCCTTGTCTAGCTTACAGATGACCACAAGTGAATCTTTGCCTGAGTCCTCCCAAATGTCCCCAGTTATTCTAGCTTTCCAGGGTCATCTTTTCCTTTACTATTTAAATAAAGTGACGAGGCCAATAAGAAATTCATAGGCTCCTGCAAAAACCAAGGTGCTAAATTAACCAAATGTCTTTTGAGAAGCTTTTGAGAACCTTTTGTAGTGATTCAGAGATGGTGTGTCCCTTACAGGATCTGGGTGTCCTCCATGCGATCTAGAGATTCAGAGCTGGTGCTGTGAGGCCACATCCCTCCCCCATATGCGGGATAGATTCAGATTCTGTGTGAGCTGCAATTGGGTCACCCAGAACCCAGCCTTGGGGGAGGTTCTAGGTAGTCCTGGGACATACAGGTAAATACTGAGGTTCCCTGCAACCTAGGCTGTAAATTTCACCGAGAGGAATAGTGGAGAGAATAAGAAAGTGACTGGTCTGGCTTAGGGGGGAGCCTTGGGAGTGCCATTTGGGATGAACTTTTGGAATCTGGAATCTGTAGATCTGGGAGAAGCAGTAAAAAGAAGGAAAGGGAGGTGCAGAGTAGGACATGCCTGTGAGGTCTGTTTCTCTGGCCTCTTCCTTTCCTCAAATGCTAAGAGGTTCAGAGAAGCAAACTGGCCAACTATGAAGAAAATGAATATGTTAAAAAGGTAATAGCAATACGAGGTAGAGAATAGTGCAGGAGACAGCTGATTCCCACTGGCTAGAGAGGTCTAGATATGCTATCCGAGCAGAATGGGACTTGAACTAGGTCTTGTGGATAGCACAAACATAGAGGAGCAGAGGGCTGGCCTGAGCTGTAGTTGGAAGATGGGAGGCATGCAGTGTGCTTACTGAGTGTGGAGGTCTGGCTGAGGTGCAGGAGGGCCTGGGTAGACAGCACGTGGAGGGTGAGTTTTGAGAGGTGAGTTGAGGCTGGCTTGCAGAGTGCTTGACTGTCCAGCTAAGAGCTTTATATTTTACCCTAAAGGCAGGGACAGGCTCAGGTTTTGTGGTTTTCAACGCTCATGCAATTTGGAGGTCTCACTCTAAGAAAAAGAATACATAGGAAACTCGGGCTTTGTTAACGTCACTATAAACGGGGAGCCCTTGAGCGTTTTTGAGCAGTGGGTGTTCTCTGGGTTTCCACACTTGGCATGAACTGTTTGGTTCATAGTTCGATGCAGATAGACTTTTTTAGAGTGCCCTGAGTGTATCAGATGCATTGGCAAGCTTAAGGTGGGCTATATTGCTTTCCTAGGACTACTGGAACAAACCATGACTAAAACAATAGAACTTTATTTCCTCATAGTTCAGGAGGCCTGAATTCAAGGTGTCTAGGGCTGGTTCCTTCTCAAGGCCCCGAGGGAGAAACCAACCCCTGCCTGTCCCCTAACTTCCAGTGGTTGTTGACAACTCTTGGTGGTCCTTGGCTTGTAGAGATATTACTCCAATCTCTGCCTCCAACTTCACCTTGCCTTCCTCTCTGTATCCTCTCCTCTTCTCATAAGAACATTTGTCACTGGATTTGGGGCTCACCCGAAAGTTGGGATAATCTCATTTCAAGATTTGCAGAATAAGGTTGCATTCACTTGTGCTAGCAGGTCAGGACTTGGACGTTATCTTTGGGGGGGATGTTATTCAACCTACTACAGGCACTAAAAAAGTACTGCACAATTTAGCACTTGTGTTTTTACCATAGACCTAAGATCTCTTGTTGCCACAAACTCCTACCCAGTCTGAATCTTGACTACTAGTCCTTGGATGACTCACTTAACTTCCCCTGCCTTAATTTGTTCCCCAGAAAAGAGGTGATCTGCCTAGATTCTCACCTTTTGCTTTACATTAGAATTTTAACATCTTGCTGTTCAGGCCACATCCCATATTAAACAGACTCTCTTGGGGTGGGGTCTAGGCATTAGTTAAACCACAAGCTCTTTAGGTGATTCCAATGCACAGTGAGTTTGAGACTGGGCTTCTCACGGGAGGAATGACACTCTGGGGGATTTTGTGAAAATGTGGATTCAGCTAGTCTGGGGCGGGGCCTGAGACCCTGCAGTCTAATGAGCTCCCCGGTGATGTTGATGCCACCCGTCCAAGGGCCAAACTGTGTTTTAATGCCGTGTGTGACCTTCCAACACTCTCCCCAAAGCTTGCATTATTAGCTCTCCTGCTGTGGAGCGAGGTAGAGGACAACATCTGTAGCAGGAAATAGCTTTTGCTGAGAGATAGTTTAGCTTGGAGATGGTTTATATATTGGGAAAACCCACATGCTACAGATAAATGAACTCCGAATCTAATGACATTATTTAGAAACAGTTTAACTAAATGAAGGCAAGCAGCTAACCCCGTTGGTGATAGATCCTGGGTCCGGAGTGCTCCTGTTTAGTATAACCAATGTTAATATGGCCTCACTAAGACCTCCGAAAACGGACAGTGCCCTTTCAGCAAACCAAACGCCAGAAAAGCAGGGGGAAGGATGTAAACAGTCTCTAACTTTAGATTTTAATCTGTCAGGTGTTGATACTGTAAAAACAAACCTCTCCTTAGCCTGGCTTTAGGGCCTGGGCTGTGTCAAATTGAAGTCAACACTGTGTGTTTATACATGTACCCGGGGCAGGTGGGGAAGCAGGGAGAGGTGAGCTTATGGTCCAAGGCTTTCTGCTCGGTGCCGAGTCCACCTGACCAGATCTGAGAGGTGCTCACCTGTGCTGAGACTGGGCCTGGGTTCCCAGCAGTGATTCTCACCTGTGGCAGCCTGGTCAGCATCACCTGGGCAAATCTGAGTGCCCCCCCCACCCCCATGCCGGCACCTCACCAGGCCAATGAAGATGAGGTTTTCTGGGGGTGTGGGTTGGGCAGATGTATGTTGTAAATCTCTTCAGATGATTTCGTTGTGTACCAGAGATACGTCCTAGGTTCTCTAGAGAGCGAGGTTATAGGAGACCGCACAGTTTACTGGGCGCATTTTTATAGTTTTCACTATAGGTAAGGCACTGTGCTCAGTAAGGGTCAGTGACAGAGAGCAAGATGGCTTCTCTTCTAGCCTGGAAGGCAGTTTCAGTTGTAATCAAGTTGTAATCAAGAGCCATCAAGGTGAAGTACAGGATGCTATAAGAACATATCATGGGAGACAATCCAGTCTGAGAAGGCATCACGAAAGAGGTGACATTTATACAGAGTTCTGGAGGACAAGTAGGAATTATTTAGTACAACAGAGTGGGGTGGGGGTGGGGGAGGGCAGAGAGGGGCCTACTTCAGGAGAACAGCATGTGCCAAAACCTAGGAAAAGGAGGAGCCTCGGGGATTGAAGAAACTGAGGGGGCGGGCTGCAACGCAGGAGGAAGGAGAGAGCCGGCCATTTGAGCTTGTGGAGGGCCAGCGTCCTGGAGGTCAGGTGAGGACTGGGTGCTTACTGGCTTGTAAATGCGTAAACATCTTCCAAAGACTTAATGTTTCCTCTTTCCCAGGAACACTCCTCCAGGGCAGAGTGCTTGTGTCTTCTAAATTTGTTCTTTAATCTTTTTTTTTTTCATGATCACTGTTGTCTTTATTGCATATGGTTTATTTTATTTTTAATCTTTTTGCTTTCTTCACCATCTTCCGCCACCTTCAATTGGTACTATCACCAAAGTTGACAAAGGGATCTCACATGCATATCTTTCATTTAACTTTTACAAGGTATAAGATTAAATCATTGTTCACAGAAGAGAGAACTTAGTTTTAGAGGAGTTCTGGTACTGGTCCAAGCTCCGGGTAAACAGGGAATCTCTCTTTCTCTCCCTCTGCTCTTCCCTCCATCCCTCCCTCCTTCTCCTTCTCCTCCCCCATCTCTTCCTTCTTACTTTCTTTTACTCACTTTCTTTTTTTTACAAAATGGAATTAGAGTACAACCCACCTTATTCATGTAACACAGTTCTCAGGATTTTATTTACATTCTTAAATATTCTTTAAGAATGGGATTTAAGAAAATGACTACTTAATAATCTGTTATTTGGAGATGTAACAGTCCAGTTACTCAATCTTGTGTTACTGGATATCTATTTTCCCTGAGTTTTCTAAATGTTCATTGTTCTCTGCAACAGTAAATCTCTGAGGACATTTTTGATCATTCAAGAAAAAAATTTGTAGATGAAATCACTGGGTCAAGGCTATGTGCAATTTAGAAGGCCCTTCAGACTGATGGAACACATGTAAATGCTCATCAACAGAGTGTGACATCTTCCTGGGGAAAGCACTTCAAGTAAGCAAGGCCAGTTGATCTGCAGCACTTTGGTTGCTGAGAATTTTAAAAAATCAAAACAAAACAAAAAAATGAAACAAAGTAGTTCCGATGGAGCTCTTCATTGGATCCCCCCGTTCCCCCTTTTTAAACTCATTTCTTCTCCATACCTACCTTGGGTTTTGAGGGTCTAAGGTGGCTTTGCTCAGGTTTTTCTGGGTCTCCTTTTCCCCTTGCCCTGTCCCTCCTCAATCAAACCTTCTTATCCATCTAGACCAAGCTTGGATCTCAAAATATTTCTAAGACATATAAACACAGGCGCATCATTATTCCTCAATTATTTAGATTTAAGTATGTTTGATGTTTTTCCAGCGAGGCTGCTGGTGCCTTTTTTGGTTCTTCATGTGGCAACACTGAGAGCAAGTCTGCTTTTCCCAGTGACTTAGAAAATTATGAAGTGTTCCAAACATACAAAAATGCAGAAAGTAATGAGACACCCACATTCCTACCACATATATTTAATCAATATTAATATTCCATTGTATATGTTTTAGAGATCTCTTTAATAAAAGAAGTACTCAGGCACCTGGGTGGCTCAGTCGTTAAGCCTCTGCCTTAGGCTCAGGTCATGATCCCAGGGTCTTGGGATCGAGTCCCACATCGGGCTCCTTGCTCCGCGGGAAGCCTGCTTCTCCCTCTCCCACTTCCCCTGCTTGTGTTCCCTCTCTCACTGTCTCTCTCCCTCCCTCTCTGTCAAGTAAATAAATAAAATCTTTAAAAAAAAGTACTCAGTGATGAGCACTGAGTTATGTATAGAAATGTTGAATCATCTTACTGTACATCTGAAAATAATATAACACTATGTTAATTATGCTTCAATAAAAGAAGAAAGTTCTAAACATAGCTAAAACAGCTGCTCTTCTTTAAGATTGTCTTGACTATTCTAGGCCCTTTTATCTCCATATAAGCTATGAGATAAATTGTCCTGTGATTTTTAAAAAAAGATTTTATTTATTTATTTGACAGAGAGAAACACAGCCAGAGAGGGAACACAAGCAGGGGGAGTGAGAGAGGGAGAAGCAGGCTTCCCGCTGAGCAGGGAGCCCGATGTGGGACTCGATCCTGGGTCTCCAGGATCATGACCTGAGCCGAAGGCAGTCGCTTAACCAACTGAGCCACCCAGGCGCCCCTGCCCTATGATTTTTAAGGCTAACACCTAGTTTTGGACATTTTCCTTAATATTTCATTATTATGAATCATGCTTTGAAAAACATTTTGTACATAAATGCTTATGCACATTCTTTCTTATTATAAACTTCTAGGAATTGTTTTCTTGAGCCTGAGTAAACATATTTAAAGGCTGTTATGCACATTGTCAAAGTGCCCACCTGAAATGTACGAGAGTGCCCTTTCCTCGCCTTCTTGCCAACACTGAGCATATCTTTAAATTCTTTCCTACAATAGGACAGAGAAAACGCTGTCCTATTAGAGTTCTAATTTGCATTTTGTTTTTACTATGGAAGATGAAAATTTAATCATGTTTATTGACCCTTGAAAATGTTTTGTGAATTGTTAGCTTACATCCTCTCCTCGTTTTCTCATTTCTAAGTCCTCTTTATCATGATACAGATTGAAAATATTATTTGCATGTATTTTTCAATTTCATCTCTCATGTTTTTAAAGGAATTGCAGACATTTTATTTAGCTATATCTATTGGTATTCTCCTTTGTGCTTTTGGCTCTTTGTGTTAAGCTTAGAAAAACTTCCTTGATGTTAATACCATATGACTCTATATGTATTTCTAATATCAATGTATAATTTCCTTTTTTAAAAGAATATTTGGGCACCTGGGTGGCTCAGTTGGTTAAGCGACTGCCTTCGGCTCAGGTCATGATCCTGAAGACCCGGGATCGAGTCCCACATCGGGCTCCCTGCTCGGCAGGAAGCCTGCTTCTCCCTCTCTCACTCCCCCTGCTTGTGTTCCCTCTCTGGCTGTGTTTCTCTCTGCCAATTAAATAAAATCTTAACAAAAAAGAATATTTTATTTATTTAACAGAGAGAGAGAGAGAGAAGAAGAGAGAGAGAGCACAAGCAGGGGAAGCAGCAGAGGGAGAGGGAAAAGCAGGCTCCCTGCTGAACCAGAAACCCAATAGGGGGCTGGATCCCAGGATCATGACCTGAGCGGAAGGCAGATGCTTAACTGACTGAGCCACTCAAGTGCCCCATCAATGTATTATTTCATAATAGACTAAGTAGAACCATTTTCTTCCAGTCATTTTTACATGTAACTTTTTAATACACTTTTTGGGGTAAGTCACAAGGCAGAGCTCTATCTTTGTCTTTGGTTTCCTGCTGTCATCACGCCGTCAACATGACTTCTCACTGGCAGTGTTTAACTTGGCCACCCGGCCGAGGGGGAGTTGGCCACGGAAGGGTTTCTACTCAGTCACTTTTATTCCCTTTCATATCATACTTGATTCCTGGGAACCAAGTCCCTACGTCCAGCCACATTGAAGGGGACAGGGTTGGGTTCTAATCCAATCAGAACGTTTCTGGTGTTTTGCTGTTACGATATTAACTCTTGGTTTGCCATATCCTGTATCGTGCTAGGGAACGGTCGAAAGGAGATATATTTCCCCAGGAGACAGTAGCCACTTAAATGATACTTCAGGAAAAAAATGAAAAAATGAGTAGAGGGGAAAAAGAAGGGCTTTGAGGAAATTAAAACAATATCGAATAGAAAGAAACCCTACTACCTACATTAATTCAGAGGTGGCTTATCTGAACTAGTGACAGATCTGATATGTATATACCTAAAGTAGTTAAATTTTAATTCAAATCAAGAAAACAAATGATTGTCTCACGAAAGTCTAAGCTTCCTTAGTGAAGATCTGAGTTATTCCTTCTTTGTCTCCACAGGGTCTAAAAGACTATACATTCTGGGAGCTCAGCAGGGGTTTGTGGAATGCAATTGCATAAGCTAATAATATATTTTATTTTTTTTAAAGATTTTATTTGTTTATTTGACAAAGAGAAAGATGGTGAGAGCAGGAACACACGCAGGGGGTAGGGGTGAGAGTGGAAAAGCAGGCTTCCCGCTGAGCCGGGAGCCCATGATGTGGGGCTCGAGACCTGAGCTGAAGGCAGATGCTTAACAATAAGTTATTATCAACCCTTAGAAATTTCTTTTGATTTTCATGCCATGTAAAACATACTCAAGCCAGTTTGTAAAATATACTACCTGCTATTCTAAATTTTCTTTAAGAACAAAGCCATATCCTAAGACTTTTCCCCTAAGATACATAAATGGAAAATAAGCACATGAAAAGATGCTCAAGGTCATCAGGGAAGTGCCTATTAAATCCACAGTGAGATGCCACATCATACCCATTAGGACAGCTAGGGTAAAAGAAAAGACAGGTTATACCAAGTGTTGGTAAGAATGTGGAGGAGCTGAGATCCTACACACTGTTGGCAGGAAAGAAAATGGTGCTGCTACTTTGGGAAACAGTGTGGTAGTTCCTCTAAAACTTAAACATAGAGTCCTCACGTGACCCAGCAATTCCACTCCTAAGTATATACCCAAGGGAAAGGCAAACATATGTCCACACAAAACTTACACAAGAATAGTCACAGCAGCATCATTCATACTAGCCCCAAAGTGGAAATAATCTAAATGTCTATCAACTGATGGATGAATAAATAATAGGTGTCATAGTGATATAATGGAGCGATGGCCTACCAAAGGAATGAGGTACCAATACAAGCTTCGGTGTGGATGAATCTTGAAATCATTATGCTAAGTGAAAGAAGCCAACCACAAAAAAACCACACATTGTATGATTTCATTATATAAAATGTCTAGAATAGGCCAGTTCATAGACACAGAATGAAGATCATTAATTGCCCGAGACTGAAGAGGTGGAGGAGAAAGGGGGAACAACCGCTAATGGTTGTGGGGTTTCTTTTCAGAGTAATGGAAATGGTCCCACATTGATCATGGTGATGACTGCACGACTCTGTAAACGTATTAAAGGCCATTGAGTTGTGCATTTTAAACAAGTGAATTGAATTGTGCTTTTTAAAATGAAGGAATTATATGAATTGTATCTCAATAAAGCTGTTATTTAAAAAAAGAAGGGAAGAGCCAGATCTTGGACCGCGGCTTCAGTTTAGACAGACCGTAAGAGCAGAAACTCGGGCCAGAAGTGCAGGGAACAATGTAGTGAGTGTGGGAGGTAGTTACAAAAACACATGGCATCATCATGAATCTCGTGCCGAGGGTCTGTTTTTCCGAAAGAGGAGGAGAGACTGACCTCCTTTGAGATGATGTGAGGGGCACTTGGGAAGGCCTAGCATTGAGGCCTGAAGTTATATTATTAGGCTCTATTAGAAATTTATTTCTTTAGATAACAAGCTTGAAATGCTGGTCATTGAATAAACATCTTCGTGTAAGTCCATATGTGAGCTCTCTCTGACTGACAGCTAGGGAGAGCAGGTTTGGATGGGGAAGAAGACCGACTTGGAAGGGAGCCTGCAGGGATGGATGGCAGTCTGAGGGTGTTTCAGGGAACTGGGGGGCTGAAGGGCACCTGAAAAGACAGGCCAGACGAGGGCTCCACATTTTGCCAAGGTGGATCCTAGGAGTAATTTCCATTCTCCCACCTGTGCTCTAGATGTAATTCATAGCCTTTGGAATGAGGTCTTGTGGTTCGGTCTGTCTTGAGCACCCCCTATCAGTTATCAGTGGGCCTCAAGTTTTTCATGTCTGTCTTACTTTAGAATTCCAGAATTTTTGCTGCCTGCTTGGAGGGATTAAACTGCATTTATTCTTACTGCCCTTATCCTTTTGGTCACCCTTTGGTACCATGCTGTTGTTTGTTTGTTTGTTTGTTTATTTTTAAGATTTTATTTATTTGTCAGAGAGAGAGAGACAGAGAGAGAGACAGAGAGAATGCACACAAGCAGGGGGAGAGGCAGGCAAAGGGAGAGGCAGGCTTCCTGCTGAGTGAGGAGCCTGATGTGGGACTCGATCCCAGGACCCTGGGACGATGACCTGAGCCGAATGCAGTGGCTGAACCGACTGAGCCACCCAGGGGTCCCCATGCTGCTGTTGAAACAGAACTGTTTCCTGCCTCCCCTGTTCCCTTGGGATTGCTCAGCAGATAAAGCTCTCCAAGGTCCGGTCAACAGGTAACACCTCAGACTCCTCATCAGGTGTAAGTGGCACTCGGTTTCGTGTCACATGCGGGACCCTCTCAGCTCAAAGACCCATCTAATAGGCGTCGCTGTCGCAAAAACACATCTTATGTGTTGATTCTGAATTGCTTGCCCTAGCTTGACAGGTGGCCACACCCCAGCGTCACAGTACTCTGACCCGGGACCACCGTGTTGCACAAAAGACACACGAGTGCACGCCCCGTAGGCGTGACTGGTTCGGGATTATGTTCTCTTCTGTCTCATAGCAAACTTCCATTTTATCACATAAACAAGGCTGGGCTTTGGGTTTTTCAGCAAGTCTCCTCCCTTTTCTGGGCTACAGGTTTCTTGTCTTTCAAGAGACCGTGTCTCAGGTTTTTCTCCATGGGTGCTTCCCGTGGATCTGATTTAGGATGAGAAAGTCTGGTCTCTTTAGTAAGAGTGTGAGCTCCTTCAGATTAGAGATGCTACATGTGTCTTAAAGGGGTTCCCCTTCTCAATGCCTAACAGTAGTTGTCTATTACAGTTAAGTATGCGAGGAAGAACAGAGAGTTTTCAAGCTACTTACTACTTTCCAGAATTAAAATATTATATATATATATATGTATATATATATCAGTCTCCTGGCTGAGAACCACCACTCTAGCTCTTTTCTAGACCCAAGGGAAGTGCTCGGTCAGCTTGCTGTTGATTGATTACCAGTATTTCAACCATGTACTTGCACTGTTTTGCACCATGTGTGCCTTAAAGCTTTCTTTGATAACTTTCTGGTTGTGATCTTTGGTTTTTACTTTCTATTTTGCGTCAGAAAAATGGAGATCTCCCCAAAGTATCCCTATTCTTCATTCTCCTTTCTTCTCTTGTGGCAGCCTGAGACGCTGACACATGTCTTCCTTTGGCAGCTTGAGACTCTGGGATCCATGCAGGGCCCATTAGAGCACCAGCCGAAGAAAGTGGTCTGGCATGCTGGTCACGGCCATATCTGTTGACCTGCGTAAGAATCAGAGGGGTCATGACCTCTCTAGCGCTTGCTGTGGAAGGGGCAGTAGAGCAGAGGCTTCCAAATTCCGTCCTGGTGAAGACCAGTCAGCCCATCTTATGACACCCCGTTTGTCTGACACATCCTTCCCTCCCTGCTTGCCTGCCACCGCTCCATCTTGAGGATATGGGCTCGCTCAATCTCTTCTGACACCGGGGCCAGCGAGAGAGATGGGACGCAGACAGTAGGACTAATGGCTCAGCTCGCCGAGCACCTGGACGACATCCAGGGCCCTGGACACATTCCGCGGTGAGCCCATTCATCTCCTTCAGGGCTGCGTTTGCTAACCCAAACATCTGAACTCAGAGATTCATTTCACCTTACTCCCAAAGACAGAGGCGGGCTGGGCGCTGTTTCCACAGTGCCATGTGGTAAGAACAGCTGGGAATCAATCACAGGGGAAGACCTAGGTGGTAGGCGGCAGCAGAGACGGAGTGAAGGAGTCTAATAGCCATGAAAATCTCTGTGTTATCTAGGACACCCCAACAAATCAGTCAAAACACCTACAGGAAACCTACTGTAGCCTCAGAGCTGCCCCCCAGCTCCAAGCGGCTAAGGTTGGCATCATGCTCGGAGATACCACACTTTAGGGGATAGAGGATGCATGCCAGGAAAAATAGAAGGAGGAAGGTGCATCTTGGTGAAAGGAGGAGTATGTGGGGCGCCTTTCCCATGTCTGGCAACTTCAAGTCCTTGTCTGGGTGCGTTTTTCTTTGGGAACCCTTAGAAAGAAGGGCCAAACTGAGGCCCAGATGTGCCCAGGAAGTATGGGCTTCCTAGGGAGGCCCCCTCCCTTTCTTCCTCTTCTCCTTTAACAGCCTACACTGGCTTTGAGCCACTAAGTGGGAGACACATTCCCAGCCCTTAAAGAACTTACGTTCCAACTGGAAAGGAAGGAAACAGCACAGCTAGGGAGACAAAGCCCGGTCTTTGGAGTCAGAATACTTGAGTTCCGAGTCAAGCTCCACCGCTTCTGAGCGTTGTGTCTTAGAGCAAGTGACTTAAGAACTAATTTCTCTGATCTGAGTCCTCAACGAAGTATTAGAGAAAGAGGTCGTGCGCAGATTAATATAGGAGTTCCACGAGAGATGGCTGCACTGTGTTACAATTATATACAAGCCCGACAGGTCGGTGAGCTGCTGACACGGTGCCACCCCTCACATGTTGAGCGGCCCGTCCTAGCCCGAGTGAGCGCCTGCCGGAGGCGACCTTGTGCTCTCGGTTTTCAGATGCCGAGCTGGTCACTCTGATGCTAACTCTGCATTCCCAACGAGGCTCCTCTGTTTATCTTTGGGAAATGCCACAAGGGGGCATGTTGCTCGCGGAGGATGGACGGGTGGATGCACGAATCTGTTCTGTATACCTGCCGACTTTTCTAAGCTTTCTAAGGCCTTTGGGGGCCCAAAGCGTGAAATCTCTGTTGGGTGCTGGGGTTGGGAAGAGGCCCCTCCCTGTTCCAGAGGAGCACAGGCGCCTGGCCCTCACAGCGGGACCAGTCCCTGCGGGCTGGGGCCCATGGAAGTTTCGGTCAGAATGAAATCAGGACTGGATGATGCTGAGCCTCCACTTTGAAGGTCCTGTGAACCTGTCCTGAGCCAGGGCGGAGAGCGAAGGTGCTCGTCTCCAGGGCTTTCCACACTTTCCGCCTCCAGATAACGGTACACTTAGGAGTCGGATCCCTGGCTACCAAAACCAAGGTCAAGTCTTCTCTCTATAAGCAGCAGCTTTGGATACAACCAGATTCTAGGACACTGAGAACATGTGGACAGGCCTTTGGGATTTCTTACAATAATACCCTCTAATGTTTGTGTTGAACTTAATAATGAGGAGAGCACATTCACAGACCTTGTCAGTGTGTCCCCAGAGTCGTTGGCCCTGATTTGTCTATGGGAGCACAGCAAGGCAACACGATGAGGGTTGAAATAACCCAGGATTGGCACTGAGTGAACGTGTGTCTGAATCTTCCTTCTAGCTTTCGTAGCTGTGATCTCGTAAAAGTTATGAACTCTTCTAAGTCTCATCTTCTTTATCTGTGCAGTGAGGCTTATCCCCAGGTGGGGATTAAATGGCCTCTGGTACACCGAGGGCCTGCACAGCCCCTGCGTAATGCAAGACTCGCCTTCCTTTCGGCTTTTGCTTACCTTGTTTCTTCTGTCTGTTCTTCAGTTTGATGCTACCTGGTACCTGAAGTAAGGGTGACCGATTGGGCAAGACTTTCCGCTCACCTCCTTTGTCTGCAAGGCCAGATGGGGACCTTTGGCTAGGTCTGTGATGGGGGCCCGGGGAGGTCAGGGGACGGGGTCAGTGTCTGCTGCTGGGTGTCCCTCTGAGGTACAGTGAAGGGATGTCACAGTGGTTGGCTATGGAGACAAACTGGGGCCGCCGTCAGCTCTGAGGAGGAAGGCGTCCTCACTTCGTGCATCTCTTTGTGACCAAGATCTCTGTGGCCTGGGTGGGGCAACGTGGGGGTTGGGGGGGAGGGCTCTGGGGCTTGACTTGCACACGATCATGGTGAAGAAATAACGTTAGTTCCCATGAACCTCTGGTAACAATACATTGATCAATATGTAACCGAGTTTCATGTGTTTTTATTTAAAGACACCTCGTTTATTATATATTTTTGATTCATTAACGCTGACCTCATGACTGACAGCATGTGACTCTTACCTGAATGAGGCGTATCTATGAATGCTTCTCTCCACAAGTCCCAGCGTAGCCTTCTTGGGCTTGGGAACACTAGTGGGAACTTCGGCAGCACCCTCAGGCCATTGTGGAATCACCAACAAAAAGCACAAAAATATGGCCCTAAATCGATCACAGAAAAGATACTGGTTTATAGTGTGAAACAAGAAGGCGGAATGTTGCTTTGTTTGAGCTCATCTGGCAACGTCCCTGCAGGGCGACTCACAATTTTCACCCCAAACCTGTGTCTGCAAAGGATCAGGAAGGCACCGCGCTGTTGATTTGGGGCGATGAGGAAATGTTAGAGTAGGTAAGTCTGCGGAATCTGCGAATGATGAGGATCAGCTGTGCTTTTCTTCTCCTCCCACCGCACCCCTCCTCTCCACAGATGCTCTCACAGTGTGTTGGGGAAGATAGTCCCGGAATAGATGGGATCCTTTCACTTTGGAACTTGGCTGGTGACTTACTACTTACTCGCTTCAATTTTAATTTTAATTTTCAGTTGATGAATAATTTAAACCATTCTATGTCCTTGGTTTTAGGGAAGTATTGATGCTGTCCAGCTGTCTCTTCCCAGGTGTAAGAGACCTTCCAGATCTAACCGAGTGGCACCTTCCTTGACTTATCTTCCTCTGGGGTCCTCAGAGCTGAGCTCCAGCCCCACGGGATTTCACGTGGTGTCCTGTAGGCCGATGTGTATTCCTACGTCTTGTCTCCGTGCCTTTTCCTACCTGGTTGGCTTCTTAAGTGCTACCTCCCTGTGGACGTTGACAGCGAGGCCCTTCTCTCTCGGTTCTCCTTCACATTTTAAGCATACAAACCCATTTTTTTCCCTCCCATTTATCTGTCTATCCGTTTGTTTTCCCCATAAGGATGTGAGCCCCCTGAGGGAAAGGACCCTCTCTTGTGTTTGTCTGCGTGGCCTCACAAAAGGATGGATAGCTGGATGAAGGAAGGAGATAGTATTCCCAAATACTGAGATGATAGATTGCTAGTGGTCATTGAAAACACAGGTATACACTGATCAGAAAACATCAGAAGTGGAAAGCAAGGAAACGTATTTTCTTCTGTATTTATGTCATTGAATCTATGGGGTTAGTGATTTGCCAATCTTGGTCACAAAGGTTAAAAATTAAAGACCAGTTTCTTGGAACTCACTGTGTTCAGGCAAATAAGATATAAATTATAGACTTTCATTTCAAATTTTGCATTTTTGTGAAGTATATCTGATGGGGGAGCCATCAAGCAGAAGTAGGAAGAGCACTAGAGAGAGTCTTGACTTAGGCTGCGTAGTGAAAGCTACATCCCTAGTGCAAGTCATTTCACCCCCTAGAACCTCCGTTACCACACTTGACAAAAAGCTTAAGAGGCTGTATTAGGATGCTAGAGTTCTGCTCTTGTCAAAACTTATTTTGGCAATAGAATGGATTTTGCCCAGTAGCTCTTTTCTCCTCTCTAGTATCAGGCATGGCCATGAGACTTCGAATTGGTAAATCAGTGTATTTTTTCTGTCTGATTCAGGGATGGGCACATGACTAAAGTCCAACCTGGAAGACTCACATTCTTTTGTTGGAGTTAGTCGTCCCAACAAGGGGGACACTGTTAGTCCTCCAGTATCAGTTTTGTCCATCTTTTTTGCTAGTAGAACGCCCAATTCTTAGCTGGCCTTATAAGTAAAAACACTAAAGGTTACATTTCTAGACTTCCTTAGAGCTGGGTGTGGGCTTATGATTAAATTTGGCCAAAGGGATATTAGAGGATGTACCACGTGTTACTTCTTCAAGGTGACCTTAAAGGAAGGGGGGGCAAGCCCTCTTTTTCCCTTCCTCTTCTTTTCCTCTTTCATGCTGGGTGGAGTACAGACAAGATGGCTGGAACTCAAGCAGCCATATCAGGCTGTGCATTGAAAGCCAGCTGTGGCAAATAATAAAATAACAGCAACAAAAAAAGCTTGGATTCCTGATATTGTGGTGCAACTAGTCAGTCCTGGATTGCTTCTTTCTGGAATTTCTTCTTATAAGAGTGAACAAACTTCTTGGTTAAACAATTACCATGTTGAGTTTTCTTTTACTTGGCAGATTAACCTGATTCTAACAGAGAGAGCCACTGGGCTTTCAAAGTGATAGAATGGAAGCCTGAGACTTGCCACCACATGGAAATGGTTTCCTGAATGAAGCCAACCTAGAAAGAAGCAGAGTAAGAAACAGAGTGCCGCCGTCCTGATGACACCATTCAAATCATTGTATCTAGCTGTGCTTGAAGACTTTTCAGTTATGCCTGTCACTATTTTGGTTTAAATGCATTGTTGTGTAAAGTGGGGTCTCTTTTCGGAAGAGTTCTATCGGTACAAGCCGCAAAACCCTTTCTTCAACTGGAATGTTGCACAGAATCCCATTGTGTCTCACACATGAGAGCAGAGACACTAAAAGCAGGGCTGGGAGATGGAACTCAAGATCTCCTCCTTGTTCTCCTTACAGCACAGTCTGGAAGCCACTCAACCACATGATTCTATGAGTCTGTGGAAGAACAATGAGTTCTGTATGAAATGTCTGCTCTTTTCCTAGAATCACTGCAAAATCAGTTATTGTATCATTGCTACTTTTCAACACTGTCTTTTCCTTTGTTAGTCATGTTAATAGCAAGGGGAGTCTTTGCTCAGATTTTCCAGCACATTCAGGATCCCAGTCCTGTGAGCTCATTCTTAATCAATCAAGATTTGGCAGTCAGCTCCGTTAGCCCTAAATAATTCACTTCTATTTTAACTTGTCAGTCTTGGGTTTAGGGTTAGCTAGACCTGCAGGGACTTTAACCTCCTTTTGGTTCACTGCCGCCGTTGGGATCATTGGGTCTGGATTGGTCCATCTGTCTGTCCTCTGGAACCAAGTTTAATTTGCAAGTGCTTGGTGAGATCTTAGAGCCGGCTCGGCTTCCAAACCTGGACCCCACGTTTCTGTTGCTGAAGGAGAGACCCTGATATGGCACAAGACCAGCTGCCTCCTGTGAGGGAGCCTATGGGAGAGGAGGGCAAGCCCGCGTTGACTTCCGCTCCTTGTTCAGCTCTTGGAGCAGGCACACTTGCTGACTCTGCTGGATCTGAGAAGGGAAGTGTGTTCTTTCCCTCTGCCCAGTGAAGGGTGCCTCAGACCACCGCTCATCTATGGAAGGCTGATGCTCTTTGCCAGTGGAATGAGCCTTTTCCTCTTGAAGTCAGCACTGTTGACATTTTCATCAGCAGCCCAGGCTCTAAAAGCCACATCTTGGCAAGACAAGAGGTGAAAACTTACTCAAGTCTTTGCTCTAGGCGATGATTCTGGGATTCAGGGTTGAGTCTTTTCATCAGAGGCACAGAAGCATGGGGATCAAGGCACATAATTCTTTCCAGCTTCAGGGAAGAAAGATGCAATAATGAGCCATTCTTTCCTTTTCCCAGAGCTTATGTATACCCCTCCTGACCCCGGGAATTTTTAGAACTAGACTCTGGTATCAGATGAGAGGCTTGATAGAGTTTCTAGCTCCTCTTGTGAGAAAAGTGGCATTAATGTAACCGTCTTAAATGCTGGCTAAACTGTTGGTTGGTTTTTTAGGGGTTGATGTTACACAAAAATGGTGAGTGCCTTAGCCCAAACTGGTCAGTCTTAAAGGGATTGGAATTAGACCAGCACAGATGCTCCTCTCCCCAAAGGCGTGAAGATAAACTTTGCATTTATAATAGCCCTTGAACTGACAGGCATGGGTGCCCTTCTTATTGCTTGCAAGTTTCTTTGCTTAATCGCTAACTATGCAAATATTTACTGGGCACTCATTTTGTGCCTAGTGGAAGGTAGCCTGGTCCTAAGGAAGCTGGGAGGGAAATGGAGGGCGTTGGCTCTGCTCTCCGATGCCCCTGGGTTTGGGAGATACTGAGGTTCGTGAACCCCAGACCACAATGGATATGGGGAAGGGGGCAGAGGATTTGGTTGCTTGAAAGCACAAGCAGTACCTTGTGGATTCACAATATCTCAAAGTTTTATTCTAAGTTGACACATTCTAGACATTGTCCCATCTCTGTACAAAAGTTTACCAGACTTACTAGTGGGAGTTTCAATTTTATGAGAATGGGGATTTGATTGGCTTTGCTCAGTTTTGTCTTCTATGTCCAGTGAAATGCCTGAGGAGCGGTAGACTTTGGATAAATATTTGCTAAGTGAGAGAATTGATGAGAGATTGAAACGGACACCAGTGCACATCCCAGTACTTTCCCATGAGCTGCCTTTGTGTTGATTCCTGAGCAGGCTTTGGAGAGAGGGTGACCATTTCTGACATGTCTCTAAGAACTGGGCGCAGGTTCCAGGGAGGAGCAGAACATGTCCCAGCATCTGGGAATGTATTGCCAGACACATTCCCCTAGTGGTGGCCTTCTGAGAGCTTTCCAGAAAACTTACCAGAGAAGTCCAGCGTCCGCTTATCTCTGGGAGGCATATGCATTCTCTTTTGCTGTCTCTAATGGTTGTTATCTGACAACTGTCTAGACTGTAGGTTCCAGCTGGGGTAAAGAGAAAGAGAATGAAATATGGGGTGGGGGGTGGACACGATGAAATATTCTCATTCCTGACCTTAGGGGTGACTCCCTGCACAGTCAGCTAGAGGCCCCACAACGTGGGGAATGGGATTTGTCAGTGTCTAAGTGATGTCCCATCGCAAGGAGGCTATATAGTGCTTGGCTTGCACAAAGAATTTTTGTAATAAACTTTTCCATTTGGGTGAAAAGGGAGCAAGAAAAGCCTTTAATCTTGATTTTGCATGGTATCTGGGATGGGGTAAGGGTGAGTGCTCCCAACTGCTTGGAGAACATTTTAGTGGGACGGTGGGAGGTGGATTTCAGCCCCTTTTGGATCCATGTCTAACTTTCTTTAAAAAAAAAAAAAAATCTCCTTTTATCCCAAAGCTCATCGTGCTAGCATCCAGCCAAAATTACATTTTTTTTTTTGCAGTTTATTAAACATGTTGCCTCTTAGATCTTATATTAAAATCTATTTCCTTTCTGTAGGGGACAAGTTGAACCCAGAAAAGTTGCCTTGTAATTTTTTCCACTTTGATTCTGCTGTTTGCAAAGGGCCCCTCTGGTTCTCTGGTTGTAGTAGGGAGTCGCTGTCTGGGGGAGGAAGGGCGTTAACTCTAGATCTGTGGCCCCACATCGAGGGTAGGGGAGGACACTTGCTGTCCCCCCCCCATCTGAGCAGGCCAGGCCCCTCCTCGCTGGGCAGCTCTGAGCTGAGCCTCAGCAGAGTGAGTTAGAGGAGCATATTAGCTGTGAAAATTAAGTTAAATCAAATTCTTCCTTAATTGATCCTAGGATCAAATAGAAACTGTTATCTACAGCTACAGACTCAGAGGGTTCCCTCACTCCGTGGGGCCTTCTGGCCTACAGTGGTGTATCCTGTGCTCTCCTGGAATGTTAGTCTCATAGAAATGGGGACTTAAGGTCAGAAGGGTCCTACTACCCCCCCTGGGCCTAGAAAGATCTGCTGAGAAAACCATTCACTTTTCCCCAAGACAGCTCCCCCCCACCCCCCTGCAGGCGCTACTCATGGACAAGATGTTCTTCCTCATAACTGATTGAGGTCTCTCTTGCTCCCATGTCTTGGTCTCTGCCCTGATTGTCAGAGAACCCCATTTAATCTAAATCGCCCTCTGGTTAGGAAGTGAGAGGACACCAAGCTGAGACTCCGGCACAGAAACTGTGAGCTCAAGTGCTCCGAAAGGCCTGGGACAAGAACTAACTGGGTGGAGAAGGCTGAGTGGATGGTAAGTGGCCTGTGACAGACGTTGCGCTGGCGAGACATGAGAGTGACATGCTCCACATACAAAAAGGAGAGTCACTTCTCCTGCCAGTCATTGTTGCATGGAAATGATTGCAATTTTTCAAGAGGAGATCAAAATTCAGATTTTTATATTATTATTATTTTATAAGATTTTATTTATTTATTTGCCAGAGAGAAACACAGCTAGAGAGGGAACACAAGCAGGGGGAGTGGGAGAGGGAGAAGCAGGCTTCCCGCTGAGCAAGGAGCCTGATGCAGCGCTCAATCCTGGGATGCTGGGATCATGACTTGAGCTGAAGGCAGATGCTTAAGGACTGAGCCAGCCCGGTGCTCCAAAATTCAGAGTTTTAATATGAAATCACTTACTTTCTAAATCCTTCACATAGAACAGTAAAGCCAAACTAAGGGCAGGGACAGCCTGTGAGTCTTCATTTTGTGATGGAGAAATGAAGATCAGGGACTATAGGCATGAAATGGCGTGCAGTTCTGAAATCTATAAGGAACCCTGTCCCCCTATTGTTATTTTTTTAAGATTTCATTTATTTCTTTGACAGAGAGAGAGATCACAAATAGGCAGGGAAAGAGGGGGAAGAGAGCAGAGAGCCTGATTTGGGACTCGATCCCAGGACCCTGAGATCATGACCTGAGCTGAAGGCAGAGGCTTAATCCTCTGAGCCACCCAGGTGCCCCCCCCCATTGTTATTTTTTCTGTTCTGTTGCCAATGAATGATAAGCATGCGGTTCTTACATGTTCACATTCAGGGATGGCAAGGAAGGGGAGAAAGCATCCGGAAGCAGGTGGTGGGAAGGACGGCTTCAAGTGATGGTGTGGTGGGAGGGCTGTAGGGGAGAGACAGCAGGCAGAGCACTGGCTCCTCCAGCAGGGGAGAAGAGAGAACAGTCTTCCTGCCTGGAGAAGAGAGAAGCCCCTGAGATTGCCTTATGCCAGAGACCCCTGAGTTCCTTTGAAATCTCGTGGAAACAGTCCTCCCCCTGGGAAGGGGAATAGCTTATCTTTTGAGAAGGACAGACAGGGCTAACTGGGCATAGTTCTGGGGAAGGCGAATAAGAAGTAGACTTCTGGGGTATGTAGGGGAGGTAGAATGGGCTTACCCATTAGTGGAAGGGCACTAATCAGGTTTCTCTGGATTCAGAGCCTGAGGAGCTGGCTACATTATGGGGGTGCAGGAAGGTTAATTTTGGTTTCCTTGCTGGTGCCTTGGTTAAGATCTCTCTCCTCTATTTCCATCAAGTGGGTGTGTGAACATTCCCATTTCAACCATTTCCCTGCACTAGTAAGCCCTTGATGAATGAATACACCTGCACATGTGTATGTCATGTATGTATTTGTGTGCAAAACATGCGTGTTGTGCTGGTCACAGAGAAGGTCTGCATACCGTCCTCAGGAGATCTGGGATGACAACTTAGGCTCCCAAAGGTTTGACTTTCCTGGAGGTGCACGGGGCCCCTGGAAGACAGCCAAGGGCTATTAGACCTAAGAACTTCCAAATCAACAAGAGAAACTATGGTCTTCCTGGCTTTAGCAGCGAGAAAGTGGGTAGGAAAGAGGTTATTGGGAAGTCTTGGAATGCCTATATCACCTTCAGAGAGGGCTCTTGCTGGCCATAGAAGGGTGAGGTGGTGTGAGCCCTATCTCTGGGGCATTTTCTGAAGTCCCTGGAACCCTGGCTCTCTCACTGCAGGCTGCGAGAAGTGTAATCACTTGGAAAGGCTTTGTTGGTCATCCAAGCAGTGGACAGAGGTGGGCAGCAGGAGGGGAGGAGGGAATGATGGACACCATTAGCAGCGGAAGGCCACCATGCCGCCCAGAAGCCAGCTTTAGAGTTCCCGTGGCTTCCCTGTCTGGATGCTGAGCCCAAAGACTGAAATGATGTTGAGGGCTCTCGTGAGTGGAAGAAACAGACATGTATATGACTATCTGACCGTCTGTCCCCACGCATATATCTATGCATTGATATATATTACATGTATCAAATGAACACATTCAAGATTCAAAATGGTCATGCCTATTTATATATGTATACTCCGAAATCATTTCACTGCATCCCAGAAAATGCTGAAGTGATGAGGCCCCAAATGAAAAAGGCTAGTTTTTCACTGACTTTGGGGTACTCCTTGGATTACCTTAATTTCTGCTTCCCATTCTCTCACCAGTCTTGCTCTTTCTGAGAAAAAGGACTACTAAATTTGCAGTGCATTCCTAAATTGTCTTGACTTAAAAGAAGATGGTGATAAAAAGCAAGGGGCGGGGGGCGCCTGGGTGGCTCAGTTGGTTAAGCGACTGCTTTTGGCTCAGGTCATGATCCTGGAGACCTGGGATCGAGCCCCGCATCAGGCTCCTTGCTCGGCGGGAAGCCTGCTTCTCCCTCTCTCACTCCCCCTGCTTGTGTTTCCCCTCTGGCTGTGTTTCTCTCTGTCAAATAAATAAATAAAATCTTAAAAAAAAAAAGCAAGAGGGAAGGGCATTTCCTCAGAGAAGCTATCGATCTCAAGGGCATTTGAAGTAGATGCATGTACTGATTTTGAAACGTGGCTTCTAATTCATGTTGTTGAGGGAAGGAGACACTTCAGAACTGCTAGCCCGGCCTCAGTTGAGTAAGTAGGTAGTCTGTCTTATGTTTTCGTCTGCAGGGCCTGCCCACCTGAGGCACTGAGCAGACTGCTAGGGGCTGGGGACAGGACCTCGGGAAGCGAGTCCTTCCCTCTCCACGGACAGCTGGCTGTGAGCCTATCACATCAACCGTGTCTTCTCTCTAGGATAGGAAAAAGGAATTCCTTAGGGAGGAAGCCTGGGGAGTTGTGCGAAAGAAGCCGTGGCAAAATATGGGTCCTGAGAAAACACACCCAACCCTCAAAACTGTCGTTTCAAGAATGTGTTCAGCAGTGACCCTAGAAATTCCATAATCGTATCTCTTCCCTAAGGCAGGAAATGGAAACCTTGAGATGGGGGAGTGATTTGCAGCCTTCTCAGACAAATGGGCTGCTACCGGTCCTTCTTCTTCCCCACGCAGACGGCAGGGATCGCACCCATAGTTTGGCGCTTAATTCCAGCGTTTTAGAGTATTCTCTAGTTGTTTAATGCTCAGTTGTCTAGTCTTCCCAGATGACCTGGTGTCAGTTCTTCCCTGTTGCAGTGTTGTCACTAAAGGGATCTTTATGAAAATCCTGCCCCAGATCTAAGGAGAACTCTGGGCTGCACCCTTCCAGCTGTGTCTGGGGAGCACAGGGGGCCTGGGAACCCATGTGAACTCCAGGGTCCTGGCCATGCTGGCTGCCTGGTTCTTCCTGGTTCCTGGTTTTTCTTCCCCTGGGGTGGAGGCTGGTCTTACCTGTGCTTTATCCGGGTCACTGCCCCACCGTCTCATTCCTGCCATTCTGGCCCTTTGCCTTGACTCCACAGGCCTTCCACGTTTCTGCTTCTTGCCTGATGCTGAGAAGTAATGCTGCTTTGGAGATGCTTCCACATCATTCTGCCCTGCTCTCTGGGAGCCAAACGGTGGGCATCAACTCAGCTCAGATCTAACCAGGATTGACAACACTCCAGGGCTCGGTGGTTCTGACTCAGGCCCCTCCTTGGCAAGGGTCAGACCTCCTATTCTGGTTAATTTTCTCCTTCAGCTCTATCCCACACAGCCTCCTTGGAGCTCAGAGGCTGTTGTTCCAACTATCATCTGGATGCAGGAAGCATCTTCTGATAATTCCTAGCAAGTGCTGAGAAGTCGACAATATTTGGGAAATTAAACTGATGCCACTCACGATATGAACATTTTCAAGGTTAGATGATAGTAAGTGTGAGACAGAAAGACCATCAACAGGGAAAACAACCCATGCCAAGTCTTGAAGTTGGCAATGCCAGGGGGCAGATGGTGCTGCATCTTCCCCAGAGGAGAGAGCCTGGTAGACTTCCAACCTCCGCAACAGGCTAATGTACAGAGAGGACGATCATCTCTCCTGAGCCACACAGGGAAGAAGCATCTGCATGGTTGTCTGGGTTTTAACCATCTGCAACGGCAGATCATTGCGGGGGGCAGGGAGTGCTAATGTGACCTTCCTCCCTTTCTCCTTGATCCAGGCAAAGTCTCTCTGAGATGGGATTTTTCATGTCCATGGCTGAATTAGTTACATCAGAAAGATTTGGGAGAGTAAAAAAATGTTGAAAGTGTGTTCTGTTGTTTTCTGTTCATCGAAAACTTGACAGACTGCCGGAGGCATGAACCCTGAGCTCCCTGTTTCGGAGCGGGGAACACCTTTCCCATTCGTTCCCATGAGGCTAGAGACTTGGAACCTCTGTCTGAAAAGCAAAACAAAGCTTTTCTACATCTATAAATTGACATAAATGTGATTATTATTGTACTTTTTATTTTTAGTGAAGTGTCTCCCCCACTTTTTCTTTTGCTTGGTTCTCTTCTCCTTACCCCTGCCCCAATCGCATCAGGTCTCCCCAACTGCAAGTTAGTCCTTATTCATGACAATATCCTTCATCTTTTTCTCTTTACTCATATAATCGCCCTAATATCATCATATAATCACACCATACATGTACATATATGCAAATACAAGAATCGTATGCAACTTTTCTGCATCTGACTTTTCTCACTTAAAAATGTCTTGTGAGGGGCCTCTGGGTGGCCTGGTGGTTAAGGTTCTGACCCTTGGTTTCAGCTCAGGTCGTGATCTCAGGGTGGTGGGAGGGAGGCCTGTGTGGGCTCTGCACCCAGTGGGGAGTCTGCTTGAGACTCTCTCTCCCTCCCCCTCTGCCCCTCCTGCTCATGTTCTCGCTCTCTAAAATAAATACATCTTAAAAAAAAAAAGTCTCATGAGAATCTCTCTAAGTCAAAGAGTGTAGTTCATACGCTCTCGTTGGAGGTGATAGTGACCCCAAGGGGTGAAAATGGCTTCGTGAAGGGTGGTGAAAAAATCGTACCCTTTTCATGTACAAAGCACAGACACAGTTAATAAGCAGATATACTGTAGATCAGTGATATTAAAATTTCATGAAAGAGCATTTAGGGAAAAATACCCCCAATGCCTCCAAAGGGTAGGTAGGGGTGATAATGAAAAAGAGGTTGAGAAACACTTGCATTTTTTCTTGTGGTTGGATGTTGTTCTCTGGTGGGGCTGTGCCGTCCCTTACTGAAGGGAAGGCACTTTGTTTCCAAACTTTTTCTGCATTATGATGTTCTGCTTTGAAAATGTTGCTGCAGCTTCCTCTATACTGGGGATTTTTCCATAGACTTGACCCTCATGAGCAGGGGTGTTGGATTGAGGGATAGGTATTCAAAATTATTTTTAAATTAAAATTTTTAATTGTCAGGTTACTTTCCAAAAAAGCTGTAACTCTTCATACTTCAAAACATCCTTTTCCCTGTATCCCTGCCAGCAGTAGGTGGTACAGTGCTTTTAAATTTTTTGCAGTTTGATGGCTATGACATAACACCTCGTTGTCGTTTGAATTAGTTCTTCCCTGACTGCTGGCAAATTCATGCGCCTTTTAATATGTTCACTGATCACTTGGACCTGCTTTCCTCCAAGCTGCCTATCCTTTGCCAAATCTGAAAATTGAGTTGTCTTACTCTTGTGAGTTGGTAAGAGTTCTTTATATAAGGAAAATATTTTAGCTTTATCTGTCATCTATACTATACAAATTTTTGGCTAATCTATCATTTGTCTATTGACTATCTGTGATATAATTTGCCACACAAATGCTTTAAATTTTTATGTAGTCAAAGGTGGCTCACTTATTCTTGTTTTGCAGCTTATGAGTTAGGAAGGTTTCCCTTTCTTTGTCTGCATGCATTCTAGATGTCCTTGCAAGACTTTTTATTTTTTCACTCTATTTTTATTTATTTATTTTCTTAAAATCCTTTGTGCTTTGTCTATTTTTTTAAAAAAGATTTTATGTCTATATTTGACAGAGAGAGAGACAGCGGGAGAGGGAACATAAGCGGAGGGAGTGGAGGAGGGAGAAACAAGGCTTCCCAGGGAGCCTGATGTAGGGCAGGACCCCAGGACCCTGGGATCATGACCTGAGCTGAAGGCAGATGTTTAACAACTGAGCCACCCAGGCGCCCCTTATGTTTTCACTTTAAATAAATATTTTTTGAACTGTAGCACACACATACACACATACATATAAAGTACCAGTTATGTAAGGGTATAGCTAGATGAATGCTCACAAAGGAAACAGATCCATATAAACCAGATCCAGATATAATCCCTCCTCCTCCCTTCTGCTCACTACCTTCCCCTGAAGGTAACCTTTATGTTGCCTCCTAACACATTGGAATAATTTTACATGCAAGTTGCTTATTTATCTTAAAATGTAAAATTTTAATCCATTTTGAATTTTTGAGTTTGAGATGGGTTTGAGATGGGATGCTATTTTTTTCTCCTACATGGATATCCAGTTGTACCAACTCAGTGATCAAATAATTCACACTTTTCTAAGGGTGTTCGATGCTGTAATAAAAACACTTCAGTCTCCTGTGATTTGTTTCTGAATCCCTCTGTTCATTTTTATTGACACACTTTTTTCTTCCTACACCTAGGCCTTCTTGATTTGAGCACAGTGGTTATGTATGACTGGTTGGGTAAGTCTCTCGATACTTTGCCTCTCCTACCCCCAACCCTGCCTTCTTTTTTATTTCTAAGGTCCTATCAGTCATTTATCAGGGGCAGAGAGAGAGGGAGAGAGAGAATCAATGCAGGGCTCAATCTCACGACCCTGAGATCATGATCAGAGCTGAAACCAAGAGTTGGATGCTCAGCTCACTGAGCCACCCAAGTGCCCCAGGCATTTATTCTTCAAATTTATTTATTTTTTTTTGTGGTCAGGCAATCTATCTCTGAAATATAACGGAAGAAGACCCAACATTAATTTCCTATTGAGTTCTGCTGGGGAATTACATTAAATTTCCATATTACTTAGAGAAAATTGACATTTTTATATAATTATGTCTTCCCATGAAAAAAATATGGTTGGCTTTTGTATTTGTTTTGATCTTTTTATGGTTTTACAATAAAGTTTTATAGTTTTAAAATGTAAATCCTATATCTTTACTGATAAGATTATCCCTAAGTAGTTTTTTCCATTCCTGAGTGTACTTAGAGATAATTTTTATAATTCTTGTTGCTATTATAAATAGAATATTTCATTCTGTTTCTCCTTTTAGGTGCTTATTTCTGGAGTAGAGGAAAAGTATAAAAAATATATTTCTTTTGTATTTTGCCTCCGTATTAGTTTGTGTGGGCTGCCATGACGAAATACCACTGGCTGAAGAGTATAAACAATAGGTATTTATTTTTTTACAGTTCTGGAAGGAGTCTGGGAATGCATGATCAAGGTGAGTGCAAAGCCAGATTTTGATGAGACCGCTATTTCCGGCTTGCACCTTTTGCTATGTCTTCACACGGCCTCTCTCTGCTTGAGAGGAGAGAGATAGATCTCTGGTGTCTCTTTTTCCTCTTCTTATAAGGAGACCAGTCAAATTAGGGCCCACCCTTCTGACCTTATTTAAACTTAATTACCTCCCTAAAAGCCCAATTTCTAAAAACAGTCACATTGGAGTTTAGGGCTCCAATGAGTTTTGGGTGAACATAATTCAGTCCTTAATATCCTCTTTCCCAAATTATATTAAATCTTCTCACTTAAAAAAAAAAACAAAAACCTTTTCTAAAAAATAGGCTCCGCGCCCAGTGTGGAGCCCAATATGGGGCTTGAACTCATGACCCTGAAATCAAGACTTGAACTGAGATCAAGAGTTGGATGCTTAAGTGACTGAGCGACCCAGGCTCCTCTGTTTTTTTTGTTTTGTTTTGTTTTTTTCCTTTGTTAAAGATCCTTGGGTTTTCTAGGTTTACAATAACATCTCCAGAAAAAAAAAAAAGAGAAAAAATCCAAATGTCTTTCTTCTTTTTCAATATAATATGCATTATTTTCTATGTATTTCAATATACTATTTATAATCTCTAAGACCTTAAGAAAATTAATGGCAATAGCAGGCATTTCTATCTAGATGGTTTTAGGCTTTTGTCATTTAGGATAACATTTGCTGGTAGGTTTTTTTTTTTTTTAAAGATTTTGTTTATTTATTTGACAGAGAGAGATCACATGAGTAGGCAGAGAGGCAGGCAGAGAGGAGGAAGCAGGCTCCCTGCTGAGCAGAGAGCCCGATGTGGGCCTCGATCCCAGGACCCTGAGATCATGACCTGAGCCGAAGGCAGAGGCTTTAACCCTCTGAGCCACCCAGGCGTCCTGCTGCTGGGTTTTAACAAACTGTCTTTATTATATTCAAGTAGCTTTCTTCCATTTCTATTACAGGCAGTCTTTATTAGGATTTGCTGCTGGATCTTACCAGCTACTTTTCCGGCCTCTGTTAATACGGCAGGTTCTATCCATGTCGGCGATGAGCCCTCAGCGCTCACCTCTCCACACCAAAGGTTGTTTGCTCCAAACCACTGTGGACTCTCTGCATGAGGGGTTTCTTTCTGGATCATGAGAACAGCAGGGCAAGCCTGAAGGGCCCAGGAATGACACCCCTGAAGCAGCTCTCAACCAATGACAGGTGGGGGGAGGGGGGCACCGTGGTGGTTCCCCAGTTTCTTTGCCTCTTGAGAGAGAAAACTCTCCACCGTGTTCTGTCAGGTCTGTTCTGTCCACAACGTTCCCTGCAGCGGTAACTGGTCTGATAATGCATCCCATGATCATTTCCTCCCTTCCCTGTCTCATGCGCTCATTCCCTTGTTGGTGTTTTCTGGACCTTGTCCCTAATAAATGACTTTTGTTTGAATCTTTATTTCAGGGTATGCTTCGGTAAAACCTCAACCGAGATAACTGATACATGCATATGATTGTCTCCATTCGCTTATTGATGTAATCCAGGAGGTTAGACCACAGTTGGGGGGCCGGCTGCCGGTTTGGTCCATAAAGTTTTATTGGCACACAGCCACACGCAGTCCCTGACTACTGTCTGAAGCTGCTTTTGGACGGTTGCAACCGAGACCACGTGGCCCCAAGGCTAAAATATTTACTGGCTGACCCTTTAAGAAAGTTTTCCAATCCTGTTAATGGATCCATACTTCCTGAGTGCTG
>PITA01014338.1:31667-54285 GCA_004023965.1 Spilogale gracilis
TGCACTCTGTGCCCTGAGACCGTGGGCCCTGCTGCACTCTGTGCCCTGAGACCGTGGGCCCTGCTGCACTCTGTGCCCTGAGACCGTGGGCTCCTGCTGCACTCTGTGCCCTGAGACCGTGGGCTCCTGCTGCACTCTGTGCCCTGAGACCGTGGGCCCTGCTGCACTCTGTGCCCTGAGACCATGACCTGAGCCTAAATTAAGAGTCAGACACTCAACCAACTGGGCCACCCAGGTGCCTCTAGAATTTTATTTTCTAATCTAGCTGTATTTTGCATCCATATTCACAAATAAGATTGGTCTATAGCTTATTCTTTTTTTTATTTTTCAGAATTTTATATTAAGTGTATTCCGGCTTCACACAAATTGGAGAACTTTCTATCCTTTTTACATAAATAACTTAAAACATATTGTTATGATCTAGCTTTTAAATGTTAGCTAAAATGTCACAGAACCTTTTTAATAAAAATCTTTAAACACTTTTTCAATGTCTTTTAAAGAACGGGCTTTATTCAAGTTTTCTGTTTCATCTTGCATCAGTTTTTGAGAGTTTTATTTCCTTCAGGTTTTTACTTCTGTTATTATTGAACTGCATGCACAGTTCTATCATAATTCTTTTGTTCTTATTTGTTTCTGTGCTTATGCTTCAATTCTCATTCATATTTTGTCCATTGGTGCTTCCCCCTTTTTCTCTTGAGTAGAATTGAGAGAGGTTAATCTACTTCACTTGCTTTTTCAATAGCCAACTTTTTTTTTTAATTTTAAATATTTTATTTATTTACTTGAGAGAATGAGAGAAAGCATGAGAGGGGAGAAGGTCAGAGGGAGAAGCAGACTACCTGTGGAGCTGAGAGCTGATGTGAGACTCGATCTCTGGACTCCAGGATCATGACCTGAGCCGAAGGCAGTGGCTTAACCAACTGAGCCACGCAGGCGCCCCTTGGGAAACTTTTTTATCCTTTGTACTATTTTTTCCTGTTTCATTCACTTTAAGCTTTTACTTTTATTACTTCTTTCTCCATAGTTTCTTTTGGTTTAATGGTTGTTCTTTTCCCAATTTCTCTGGTTGAATACTTAATTCTAAAGTTCACCCCAGGTTTCATGGAGCTTGAAACTTATATAATTTTGGGAGCCCACTGTAAGAGAAATATTACACAATTATAAATATAAAATTAAGTATTGAAGTCTTCTGTAAGTGAGGAATTCTGGAGCCTCATAATCATCATCGTAAATCCACATCTGACAAATTTTTTCATTTTTTCATAGTTTTCTGTAAATAATGAATGTATCTAAGGTCATAAATATCTAGCTCTTCAGTATGTCCCATAATTTTGGTAAAGAGGCAGGAGGAGGGTTTGAATAGTCCACTGAAATAAAGGGCTTCAAAGCAAGAGTCGCACACTTAGCTAAGACATTATTCACCTGCAAGAAAGAAGGTGTTTATGCATAAACAAAATTCATAGAGTCTGTCATCCTCATACCTCATCACAGGAAAATATTGAGGATAGGTCCAGCTAGAATAATAAAGGGATAGGTGAGAATCTCAAGGTGGAAGGAGTGAGAAAACACACACGCATGCACACACACAAATATATTGTCTAGAAGTGTGTAACATAGGATATGAGAAAAATGTTAAAAAAGAAAGTGGTAAACCACTAAGTTGTCTACCATAGCATAGAGGTTAGGAAAAGCATTTCAAATGTTTCAAGGGGAGTTGGGAGTGGAAATAAAATGGATTGTAATGAATTCTTATTCTTTTCATTTATTTTTTTGCTATTAGGCATCATGGTAGATGAACATTATCACACACATATCGCGGTGCATATGTGCAATAATTTCTCTAGAGTGCTTACGCCACTACTGAGGGTCCACACATCTTCAGCTTGCCAGATAATTATAAACTATTTTCGAAAATGATTAAACCAGCTTCTCCTCCCACTGGCAGCGGATAGCCATCGACACGCAACCCACACTGTCCCTGAGTTAGATTCCAAGTTACCACAGACGTGGTGGCTCAAAACAACACAAATGCACTCTCTTACAGACCTGGAGGCCGAAAGTCTGGAATCAGTTTCCCCAGGGCTGGAGTCAAAGTGTGGACGGGCTAGCTACCTTCTAGAAGCTCTGAGAGGAGGGTCTGATTCCTTCAGCTTATTGGTCTCCTCCTGCACTCAGCCGGTGGCCCCTTCCCCCATCTGCAGAGAGCGTCGCTCCAAGATCTTTCCCTTCCCCTTCTCTATAGTTGTATCTCCCTCTGTGTCTCTCTTGTAAGGATACTTGTGATTACGTCATAAGGCCCTCCTGATAACCCAAGGTCGTCTCTCCATTAGAGGATCCTTAACTGAGTCACATCCACAAGCAGTCTCTTTTTCTACATAAAGTAACATAGTCACAAGGTCTGAGGATTGGGATGTGGACATCGTAAGGGACCATTGTTAGGTCTACTGTACTTTCCAACACTTGCTGTTATCAGACTTTTAATTGTTTTTTAACCAAACCAGTGGTTATGGAATTGTATCCAATTTTGGTTTTAATTTATATCTTCCCAGATACTAATATTTTTTGGTCACTGCATTTCTTACTGTTTGAAATGCCTGTTTATGTCTTTTGCTCATATATGTGTTATTTGTCCTTTTTCAAATTGCTCTGTAGAAGTCTCTTACGTATTCTGAACAAGCCCTGTGCGGGTTTCATATGTGACAGACACTCCCTCACGTTTAACTTGTATTTTCACTCTTTACTTTCTTCCCAAAGTCTCTTGTAGACTAGCATTTCTTTATTTTTTTGAACGCAGTAAATGCACCTATGTTTTGCACATTTTTCTGTTTAGAAAATGTTCACCATCTCAAGTTCAGATTTTCTTATATTTTGCTTTTCAGAGTTTTTTCCCCTCATTTTATCATGAAATATTTTAAGCACGCGGAAAAATTAAAAGAATTTTACAGCAAGAATTCGTGCACTCACCGCCAGTATCTCACCATAACGACTTTTCTGCACTTGCTTTGATATGCCTCATTCCAGCTATTGTTTTTTCTATCCATCCATTTCAAAGTCAACCGGAGACATCATTACACTTCCCCTGTGTACATCATCATGCTTGTTATTAACTTGGGTCCAATATTGAGCTATAGTTTTTTAGTATAAAATTTAGACATGAGGAAATGCGCAATCTTTTAAAAATATTTTATTTATTTATTTGATAGAGAGATAGCACAAGTAGGCAAGCGGCAGGCAGAGGGAGAGGGGGTAGCAGGCTCTCCGTGAGCAGAGAGCCTGATGCGGGGCTTGATTCCAGGACCCTGGGATCATGACCGGGGCCAGAGACAGCGGCTTAACCAACTGAGCCACCCAGGCGCCCAGGAATGTACAATCTCACATGTACATGTTGGCAAATGCATGCTCTTGTATAATGCAGACCATTCCAGGGTACGAGACAGTCTCAGTGCCTCGGAAAATCTATGCTCCTGCCTAGTTATGCTCTCAGAGGCAACGACTGCTTTCACCTTTTTCCCCAGTGTAGATTAGTTGTGCCTGTTCTAAAATTTTATACAGATGGACTCATACAGTATTCGCTCTTTTGTGCAAGGTTTCTTGCTGTTAGTAACAATTTTGAGATCCATCAGTGTTGTCGCATATATCAGTTGTTTGTTTCAGATTCTCCTATTAATGGATACCTGAGTTATTTCCAGGGTTTGGCTCTTAAGAACAAAGCTGTTGTGAACATTCTTATATAAGTGTTTGCATGAACATATTTTTATTTCTCACTGCTGGGTCATGGGTAAGGTATACGTTTAGTTTTATAAGAAAACTAGGCATTTTTTCACAGTGGTTTTACCTTTTTATGTACACCGAGGATGTGAGAGTTCCACTTGCTTCACATCCGCCCCAACATAGAGTGTTGTCAGTCGTTTAAGTTTTAGCTATTTAATTTTCACATGTAGTGATATCTCGCTGTGGTTTTAACTTGCTTTTCCCTGATGACTAATGATACTGAGCACTTTCTCATGTGCTTCTTGACATTTGTATATGTGTTCACATACAGATTTAAAAAACCTGATAAGGACGCACCTGGGTGGCTCAGTTGTTGGGCATGTGCCTTCGGCTCAGGTCATGATCCCAGAGTCCTGGGTTCGAGCCCCGCATCGGGCTCCCTGCTCAGCCGGAAGCCTGTTTCTCTCTCTCTCTCACTCCCTCTGCTTGCGTTCCCTCTATGGATGTGTTTCTCTTGGTCAAATAAATAAATAAATAAAATCCTTAAAAAGAATCTGTTAAGATGTTTTACCCACATTTTAGGCTGGGTTGTTTGTTTTTAGTTGAGCTATAGTTCTTTATCAATCCTGGTGTTATGGACTCAGTTGTGTCCCCTCGAAACTCATATATTGAATCCCTACTCCCCAAGTGTGATGGTATTTGGAGATGGTGCCTTTGGAAGGTAGTTCAGTTTAGATAAAGTCATGAAGGTGGGGCCTTCATAGTGAGATTAGTGCCTGTGGACGAGACAGCAGAAAGCTCTCTGTGAGGACACAACGAGGAAGCCAGGAAGAGAGCCCTCAGCTTGAGAGCTAAATCAGCAAATACCGTGATCTTGGACTTTTCAGCCTCCATAATCGTGAGAAATATATTTCTATTGGGTTGAGCCACTCAGTCTATAGTGTTCTGTTATGGTGGCCCAAGTTGACTGATATGCCCTGATACCAGTCCTCCGTCAGATACGTATTCTGTGAATATTTTTTCTCTGTGACTTGCCTATTTATCTCCTTAACTTGATCTTTGATGAGTAGAAATCTTAAATTCTGATAAAGTCGACATAACAGTATTTTCTTTTATGAGTAGTGCTTTCAGTATCATTAGGAATCTTTGCCTCTTTCCTGGTCTTGGAGATATTCTGCCTTTCTCCTTTTTTTTTCCTAAAAACTTCATGGTTTTAGCTTTTATATTTAGATGTCTTGTCCATCTGGAATTAACTCCTGGGTGTAATGCGTAGTAGGAACTGAGACTTATTGTTTTTTCCTCATATGAACATCCAGTTCCCCAGGACAATTTATTGAGTCGACTTTCCTTTCCTCATTTCTTGGGCATCTTTGGTGAAAATCAAATCACTCTATAAATGTGGTTCTATTTCTGGGAATTTTATTCCTTCCCATGGACCTATTTGTCAGTTCTTAGCCAATACTTCTCTGTTTTGGTTACTGTAACTTTATAATAAGTCTTGAAGTCAGGTTGTGTTAGACTTTGTTGTTGTTGTTTTTGTTTTTTTAGTAAGATCTCTTTGGCTATTATAGGCCTCTATGTTTCCATTTAAGTTAAGAATTAGTTTGTTGATTTTTTTCTAAAACAAAACAAAACAAAACAAAAAAACCCCCAACCAACCTTGTGGAATTGTGCTTCAAATGGCATTAAATATATAGATAAATTTAAAAAGAATTGCAGTCTCAAAGCATTGGGTTTCCTAATGTATAAATGTGGCGTATCTCTTTATTTACTTAAGTCTTCTTTAATTTTCCTCAGCAACATGCAGTTTCCAATAAGAGATCTTCCCCATCTTTTGTTAACTTCATTCTCAAGTATTTTGTGTTTCTTGGTGTGATTATAAATGAAATTTAAGATTACATTTTCATATTGACTGATAGTAGTATATAAAAATACAGCTGTTAGTCAACAGTACATAAGTATATCCAGAGTATATAAGTCTGGGTCCAATCAGGAGAAAGTAACCACACAGTAATTTGAACAGGGAAAGTTTAATATAGAGAATTACTAACTATAATGGGGGATTACAACAAGGAGGGACTGGCTAATCAGAAGTAAAAAGAATTCTAAAGTACATAATATGAGTTCAAAGCAGTAGCCACTAATCCTCACCATGACACAGAGCACCCAGAGGAGAGACCTCCCCAGGGCAGAGATCCAGAACTTGCTGGAAATGTACTCTTGAGGCAGCCAGGAAAGCTGTTCACTAGAAGGTCTCTCACTGGCTATTCATGACTCACTATAAAGGGTGGAGGGTTCTGGAGGAGCGGTGAGTGAGACAGCCCTGAAGGCCGAAGAGGAGGGACAGTGATGTCATAGAGGAGGCTCTGGCTGTTGGGGGTGGCGTGGCCACGGTCTCTGCTGGAGGAAGGTGCTGGAGCAGGCGGGCTTGTTTTAGGAGCCTGCTGCTAGGCAAGCTGCCCTCAGGACACGGGAGTGCCCCACAAGCACACGGGAACCAGAAAGCAGAACTCTTCTGTAATGTCTCTCCAGCGCTCTCTACTGACTGGCATGGGAAAAAAAATACTTAAAAAGGCCCAGATCTATTTTTGCAGAGCAGGCTGAAAGGAAGAATTTGGAGATGAGAGGCAATAAATTGATAACGGGCACACTCTGGCATTGTTAAATTCACTGATTAGTTCTAGTAGTTTTCCTTTGTAGATTCTTTAGGGTTTTCTACATAAACAGTCTTTTAATCCGAAGAGACAGCTTTACCCTTTCCTTTCCAATCTGTATGCTTTTGTTAAGCAGCTTTATCAAGATGTAACTGACATACAAAACATTGCATATATTTAACGTATACAGGTTGACGAATTTGGGCATATGCATACACCCATGAAACTATCACCACAATCGCCGCATTAATAGATCTCCATCACTTCCAAAAGTCTCTTTGTGTCTTAGGTCCCTGTGTGTGTGTGTGTGTGTGTGTGTGTGTGTACGCACACTTTGGCAAGAACACGGGATCTAGTGTATCAAATTTTTAAGTCCACACTATAGCATTAATGACTTGTATAGCAGATCTCTAGATCTAATTCATCTTGAACAATTGAAACTTTTTATCAATTGAACAAAAATTTCCCATTGTCCCCTTACCCCAGTTCCTGGTAACCACTGTTCTATTCTCTGCTTCTATGAGTTTGACTATTTTAGGTACCTCATGTAAGCAGAATCATGAAATATTTGTCCTGTGATTGGCTTATTTCACTTAGCATGATGTCATCAGGTTCATCCATGTTGTCACAAATAGCAAAATTTCCTTATTTCTTTAAGGCTAAATAATATTTTATTGTATGGGCGTACCACTTTTTCTTTATCCATTCATCTGGTGATGAACATTTTAGTCGTTTCCATATTTTGGCTGTTGTGAATAGGGTTTTCATTAACATAAGAGTGCACATACATCTTTAAGATTCTGATTTTAATTCTTTTGGCTCTATCGCCAGAAGCGAGCTTGTTGGAACCTATGATAATTCTATTTTTAATTTTCCTGAGGTACTGCAATACTGTTTTCCATAGTGGCTTCACTACATAGTGGCTGCACCATTTTACATTCCCACCGACAGTGTAGAATTGTTCCAGTCTCTCCAGTGGAATCATGAAATATTTGTCCTGAGATTGGTTTCACCAACATTTATTTATGCATTTTTTTATAACGGCCATTTTAACTAGTGAGAGGTAATATCTAATTGTGGTTCTGATTTGCACTTCCCTGTTGCTTAGTGATGTTAGATATCTTTTCCTCTGCCTGCTGCCCATCTGTATGTCATCTTTAGAGGAATACTTATTCAAATCTTTTGCATATTTAAAAAAATCTTTAAAAAATTTTTCACTATTGAGTTGTAGGTGTTTCTTATATATTTTGGATTTTAACTATCAGATTATGGTTTGAAAATATTTTCTCCCATTCCATAGGTTGCCTTTTTACTCTGTTGTTTCCTTCGCTCTGCAGAAGCTTTTTAGTTTGATGTAGTCCTACTTCTTTATTTTTGCTTTTGTTGCTTGTGTTTTTGGTGTCATTTCCAAGAAATCATTGCCAAGACCAACATCAAAATTTCCCCCTATGTTTTCTTCCAGCAGTTTCATAGTATAAGGTTTTACATCGAAGTCTTCAGTTCATTTTATTTTTGTGTATGGTGTAAGATAGAGAGGTCCAATTTCATTTTCTTTGCATGTAGATATCCGGTTTTTCCAACACTGTTTGTTGAAGGGGCTATCTTTTCCCCATTGTGTATTCTTGGCACCCTTGTTGAAGATCAGTTAACTGTCCATGTGTGGGTTGATCTGAGCTCCCTGTTGTGTTTCATTGGTCTACATATCAGTCTCTATGCCAGTGTATTGTGTTCTAATTACCTTGCCTTTGCAATATATTTTGAGATCAAGAGGTGTGATACCTCCAGCTTTTTTTTTCTCTCTCTCTCAAAATCACTTTGACTATTCTGCATCTTCTCTGCTTCCATATGAACTTTAGGGTTGTTTTTCTCTATTTCTGTAAAAAAAATCCCATTAGGGGTTTGAGGGGCATAGTATTCAATCTGTAGATTGCTTTCAGTAGTAAGTCTTCTAATCCACAGACAAGAGATGGCTTTCCCTATATTTGTCTTCTTTAAGTTTTATTCATTGATATATTATGGTTTTCAGTGTACAACTCTTTCAAATACTTGGTTAAGTTATTCCTAAATATTTGTAATATTATTGTAAATGGATCGTTTCCTTAATATCATTTTTGGATGGTTCATCATTAGTGTATGGAAATGCAACTAATTTTTGTGTGTTGATTTTGTGTTCCACAACTTTACTGAATTTGTTTATTACTTCTAACAGTGTGTGTGTGTGTGTGTGTGTGTGTATGTGTGTGTGTGTGTGTGTGTGTGTATGAAGTCTTTAGGAGTTTTTATGTATAAGGTCATGTCATCTGGAAACATAATTTTATTGCTTCCTTTCAGTCTAGATGCCTTTTATTTCTTTTTCTTGCCTAATTGCTCTGGCTAGGACTTCTGGTACTTTATTAAATAGAAGTGGCAAGAGTCAAGAGTGGACATTCTTGTCTTGTTCTTGGTCTTTAGAGGAAAATCTTTTAGTTTTTCACCATTGAGTACAATGTAAATTGTGGGATTTTTATATATGGTCTTTATTATATTGAGGTACATTCCTTCTATATTTAGTATGTTGAGAGTATTTTCATGAATAGGTATCAAATTTTATCATATTTTTTCAACATCTACTGAGATGAAGACTTTTTTCTTTGTTAATATGATGTATCACATTAATTGATTTTTATAAGTTCAACCATCCTTGCTTCTCAGAGATAAATCCAATTCAGTCAAGGGATAGGATCCTTCTAATATGTGGTTAAATTTGAATTGTTATATTTTGTTGAAGCTTTTTTATATCTGTGTTTATTAAGGATATTGGACGATAGTTTTGTGTGTGTAGGTGTGAGTGTGTAGTGGCTGTCTGGCTTCGGTGACTGGGTAACAATGACCTCAAAAATTAATTTGGACGTGTTCTTTCCTCAACTTCTGGGAGAGTTTAAGTAGTATTGGCATTAATTCTTCTTTAAATGTTTGATAGAATTTACCAGTGAAGCCATCTGGTACTGGCCCATTTTTCTGTTGGGAGATTTTGAATTACTAACTCAATCTCCTTACTAGTTATAGGTCTGTTCAGATTTTCTATTCCTTCATGAGTCAGTTCCGGTAAGTTGCATGTTTTTAGGAATTTATCCATTTCTTTTAGGTTATCCAATTTGTTGGCATATAATTATTCATAGTAGTCTCTTATGATCTTTTTATTTCTGTGGTAATAGTTGTAATATTTCTTCTTTAATTTCTGATTTTATTTATTTGAGTTTTCACTTTTATTCCTTAATTAAGCTAAAGGTTTGTGAATTTTGGTTACATTTCCAAAAGACCACCTGTTAAAATGTCATCGATATTTTTTATTTTTCTAGTTTCTATTTCTGCTCTTATCTTTATTTCCTTCCTTTTGCCGACTTTGGACTTAGTTTCTCTCTCTCTCTCTCTCTCTCTCTTTTTTTTTCCTAGTTGCTGGAGGATAAGTTTAGGTTGCTTAAAATATTTCTTCTTTTTAAAACGCAGACATTTATTGCTATAAAGTTCTCTTTTAGTACTGCATTCTATAGATTTTGGTATATTGCTTTTACTTTGTTTCAAGTTATTTTCTAATTTTTTAATTTCTTCTTTGATAAAGTCATTGCTTGGGAGTATATTGTTTAATTTCTGCATATTTGTGAGTTTTCCAGTTCTCTTTCTGTTAATTGATTTCTAATTTCATTCTCTGTGGTCAGAAAAAAATACTGGGTGTGATTTCAAAGTTCTCAAATTTTTTGACACTTGTTTTGTGTCCTAACATGTGATATCTCCTGAGAAATATTTCATGCTTATTTGAGAAGAATGTGTACTGTGGTTTTTGTTTTGTTTTTTGTTTTTTTTTATTTGTTATGTCTTTGCAAGGTGGGATGTTCTGTATAGGCTTGTTAGGACCATTTGCTCTGTAGTGTGGTTTGAATTCTTTGTTTCCTTATTGATGTTCTGTGTGGTTGGGTTATCCATTGTTGAAAATGTAGTTTAAGTCTACTATTATTGTATTGCTATCTATTTCTCCCTTCAGATCTGTCAATGTGTTCTTTATATAATGAGGGGTTCTGGTTTTGCATGCATGTACATTTATAATTATTATATTTTCCTTATGAATTGACTTTTTAATTATTATATAATAACCGTTGTCTCTTGCACAGGTTTTGATTTAAGTGTGCTCTCTTTTGGTTACCATTTGCATGGACTGTCTTTTGCATGGAATATTCACATTCAGCCTATATATGTCTTTAATTCTAAAGTGAATCTCTTGTACACAGCATAAAGTTGAAACTTGTTTTTATTTTATCCATTTAGCCACTCTATGTCTTTTTATTGGAGAGTTTAATCTGTTTATTTTTAAAATGATTATTGATAGGTAAGAACATATTATTACCATTTTATTAGGTTTTTTTCTGTTTGATTTATGGTTCTTTTGTCCCTTTTTTCCTCCTTTGTCATTTTCCTTTGTGATGTTGACTTTTAATAGTGATATGCTTTGATTTCTTTCTCTTTTTTTTTTATATACCTACTTTAGATATTTATTTTGCGGTTACCACAGGGCTTACATTAACTATCTTATAGTTAAGACTATTTTAAGCTGATAACAACTTCAACTGCATAAAAAAACCCTACACTTTCATCTCTCTCCCACAACAATTTGTGCTACTTATGTCATAATTTATGTCTTTTTATATTGTGTATTTGTTAACACATTTTTGTATTCATAGTCATTTTTAGTACTATTTTAACTTTTATAATGGAATTAAAAGTTTTTACACAACCCCATTACAGTATTATATTATATATTTGTCTATATATTTCTTTTGGTCAATGAATTTTGTACTTTTGTATGCCTTCATGTTGATGTTTAATTTTTTTTTTTCTTTCAACTTAAACAACTTCCTTAACTCCCTTTCGCCTTTCTTATAAGGCAGGAATAGTGATAATGAAACCTCTCAGTATTTTTTTGTCTGGGAAATAATTTATTTCTTCTTCATTTCTGAAAGATGTTTTGCTAGATATAGTTTTCTTATGTGGCAGGTTTTATCTTTACCTACTTTTAATATATCATCCCAGTCCTTTCTTGCCTGAAGGTTTCTTCTGAATAACTTACTGATTTTCTTATGGGGCCTCTCTTGTATGTGATGACTCGTTTTTCTCTTACTGGTTTCAAAATCTTCTTTGTCCTTGACTTTAACAATTTGATGATAAAGTATCTTAAGGTAATCTTTGGATTCATTCCTTTTGGATCTTTTAAGCTTTATGCATCTGAATGTCCATTTTCCACCCAAGATTTGGGAAGTTTTCAGCCATTATTTCTTTAAATAAGCCCTATACTTCTTTCTTTATCTCTCTCTTCTCCTTCTGGGACTCCCATAATGTGTATTGTAGTTTTATTGCTGGTGTCCCATAATTCTCTTAGGCTTTCTTTAGTTTTTAAAAAGTTTTTTTTTCTTTTTTTCTCTTCTGAGTACGTAATTTCAAATGATTTCTCTTCAAGTTCTCTGATTCTTTCTTCTGCTTGATCAAGTCTGGTGTTGTATTTCTTAGTGAATTTTAAAATTGAGTTACTGTCTTTTTCAGCACTATGATTTTTGTTTGGTACTTTTTAGAATTTTTTCAATTTTTGCTGATATTCTCATTTTGTTCATGTATTGTTTTTCTGATTTTGTTTAGTTGTCTACCTTTGTTTTTTGGCAATTCACTGAACCTCTTTAACATGACTATTTTGAGTTTTTTTTGTTAGGCAATGCATAGATCTCTATTTCTTTTCTTCTTTTCTTTTTTTTTCTGTAAAGATTTTGTTTATTTATTTGACAGAGTGAAAGGGACCCTCGCATCATGACCTGAGTGGTCTTCCTTGAGTAACAAAACTTTTAGTTAATTGCACTTGAAACACTTTTTGTTTACTAAAAAAGATGATATTATTAGGATAAAACAAAGATTAAAGCATATTTAATATTAATTCTACATCAGATAAAATGACTAATTATTCTCTTTTCACATATAAATCTTACAGTGATTGAGGTCTGTCAATATTATTTGTAGTTTCCTCATGAAATTATCCTGAAATCAAACTTGTCTAGATAGATAAGTTAATAGATAATCAAAATTATCTAGAAATCAAACTTCTGGGTTGATATACTTTAATACATAACATTTGTTTTGTTGGATCTTAGCAGTTATTTTTATCATGAATGCTTATTATTTTGGGGAATTATATTTCTGGGAATATTTAATAACACAAGCTAAACAAACCTAAATACAACATTTCCCTCCTGGTTTTATTGAGAAATAATTAACATAATTCACTGTGTGCATTTAAGGTGAACAGTGTGATGGTTTGATTTACATATATTGTGAGATACTACTGCAGTGGGTTCAGCTAACATCCATCTTTTCACATAGGTACAATAGAAAGAAAAAAGAAAAAAGAGAAATTGTTTTTTTGTAATGCGAACCCAGGGGATTTGCTCTCTCTCTCTCTCTTTTAAAATTTATTTTAGAGAGTGAGACAGAGGGATGTGGAGAGGGAGGGGCAGAGGGAGAGGAAGAGAATTCTAAGCAGACTCCCTGCTGAGCACAGGGCCTGACGTGGGGCTTGATCTCATGACCTTGAGACCAGGATCTGAGCCAAAACCAAGAGCTGGCTGCTCAACAGACTGAGCCACTCAGGCACCCCAGGATTTGCTCTCTTAGTAACGTTCGTTTCTATTATAAGAAGTTATATGTTATGTATATTATATATGGTTATGCATATATTATATAGCAGTTATAGTCATTATGCTGTATAATTCATGTCTAATACTTATTTATCTTATAACTAGAACTTTGTACCTTCCTAGTCACTGAGGAATTCCCTTATGCTCTTGTTAGCTCACAGTTTTTAAAAAATATTTTATTTTATTCAGTATTTTAATGTATTTTTGCATTGTGAGGCATTTTTAGCTCATCTAGTCTTCCAAATTGCTAGAAACAGAAGGCCAATATAGACTTTTTAAAGCTGAAATGACTTAAAAAAAAAAAAAGATTTTATTTATTTATGGGACAGAAACACAGCCAGAGAGGGAACACAAGCAGGGGGAGTGAGAGAGGGAGAAGTAGGCTTCCTGCTGAACAGGGAGCCTGATGTGGGACTCGATCCCGGGTCTCCGGGATCATGATCTGAGCCGAAGGCAGACAATTAACAACTGAGCCACCCAGGCGCCCCAAGCTGAAGTGGCTTTTAAGGTTAATCTAATCCAATGGTTTATTTTATAGATCAGAAATCAAGATCGTGAGAGTTTCTCTAAACTCACTTGATTTGTCTGATGTCACATGTTGCACAAGTGACAACAGCCATTCTCAAAATCAGGGCTTCTGACCCCAAGTCCAGTGTTCTTTTTCCTGCATTAATGGCCAACAAACAGGGCTAGAGGCCAGTTTGGTTTACCACCTGCTTTTACATGTGTTTCAGGATTTCTTTTCCTTTAGTGCCCATGGTTCTTGGTTGTGCAGCTTTGAAGAATGAAGAGGTGGGTCAGACAAAGAGGGATGGGCAGCAAAACAAAGTTCATTGAGGGAGAGTATAAAGCTCCCAAAGAAGGAGGGATCTGAGAGGGCTGCTGTTGGAGTCTCTGAGTCTAGTGGTTTTGATGAGATTGTTGGCAGGCTGTTTTAATCTGATCAACCTTCCCTGTGCCTGTCGCCCAATCATATTTTTGTCCATGTGCTCATCTACCTATCAGGGAGCTGTCTACGTGAGAAAGGGTGAGAGTGGGGGGCTCCTTTCAGGGTGGTGTAGAATAACAGGATGAGGTCTTTTCTTTTTAAGGATAGTTTCCTCTTGGAATAGGGCTCTTTACCCCTACCTGCCTTTCTTCCAACTATCCTCCATTTCATGGTCTGTGAGCTAAAAATGGCATTTCTATTTTTAAGTGATTGAAGCATCCATAAATAAGTCTTACTGAATCACAGCCACACTCCATCACTTACGTGTTGTCTCTGGCTGCTTTTGTCCCACAACGGCAGAGTTGAGTAATCGCCACAGAGACTGTATGGCCCGCAAATCTCAAAGTATGTGCTACCTGGCCACGCACAGAAATATTATGGGCTCATTTTTTAAAAAAGATTTTATTTATTTATTTGACAGAGAGAGAGAGATCACAAGTAGTCAGAGAGGCAGGCACAGAGAGAGGAGGAAGCAGAGAGCCCAATGTGGGCCTCGATCTCATGACTCCGAGGGCATAACCTAAGCTGAAGGCAGAGGCTTAGCCCACTGAACCACCCAGGCACTCCTGGTTTTAGACATTTTAAATTGCATACACTAGATTCAAAAGTAGTATTTTATTCAATTCTCACTCTAAGAAATAATTTTTTTTCAAAAATTTTTAAGTGGCATTGTCATCAACTAGAGTAATTTTTTTGAGTCATCTAGCATAGTTTTCAGGGACATATAATCTTTTTTAAAAATTTTTTGAAAGATCTTATTTATTTATTTGACAGAGAGAAACACAGCCAGAGAGGGAACACAAGCAGGGGGAGGGAGAGAGGGAGAAGCAGGCTTCCTGCTGAGCAGGGAGCCCGATGCCAGACTCGATCCCGGGTCTCCGGGATCATGACCTGAGCCGAAGGCAGTCACTTAACCAACTGAGCCACCCAGGCGCTCCTCAGGGGTATATAATTTTACTTTCATTATGTTGTTTGAAGTATAGTACGTTTGAATCTGAGTATGAAGGTGTCTCTAATTTTATCCAGGCTACAGTTTCTCATTCACATACTGGTATGGCTCATGGTCCTTTACACTTTACACATTTGTGATTTCCACCATCTAACTACTTGTTATATTGTTTTCTGTGTGTGTGTGTGTGTGTGTGTGTGTGCGTGTGTGTGTGTGTGTGTGTTTAAATTTTGTAGCGGGACCCAAGAGTGGAAGAGCACCTGGCTTCAGGAGTCCCAGATAGACCAGGTTTGGCCACTTGTGTCTGACAGAACCCAAAGGCAGAGAGGAGTGCTGGTGAAAACAGAATTTATTTCAGTGAGACCAACACCAGGAAGACAGTGGTTTGACATCTCAAAGATTGTCTCCAAAGTGTTTAAAATACTTCCAAGTTTATATAAGGGAAATGTGAGGAAAAGGTTGGTCGGTATATGCAGTTGGGCAGAGAAGGTCAGGTCGATCATTGTCTTGGGGTCAATCGCTAGGGGTCTTCCCGGCTTTAGGCAGTCCTTATTGCTTAAGGGGTCTGTTTGGTTCCCACCACCTGGATGCTTTGCCTGAATTAAGAGATAATCTAAAAGAAGAACTTAATCATTTAGAAAGTAGGAACCGAGGTTGGGCTCCTGGGTGGCTCAGTGGGTTAAAGCCTCTGCTTTCAGCTCAGGGCATGATCTCAGGGTCCTGGGATCAAAGCCCACATCAGGGTCTCTGCTCAGCAGGGAGCCTGCTTCCTCCTCTCTCTCTGCCTGCCTCTCTGCCTACTTGTGATCTGTCTCTCTCTGTCAAATAAATAAATAAAATCCTTTAAAAAAAAAGTACAAACTGAGGTCAAAACGGAGTAGTTGAAGTCCTCTTTCATTTTGGATAATTGTACAGTTGCACACAATTTTGAGAAATGATACAGAAAGATCCTGTGTGTTTTACCCAGTTTCCTCCAAAATGGTAACATTTTGCAAAATTGTAGTATAATACTATAATCAGAAGATTGACACTGATAGAATCCACTGAGGTTATTCAGATCTCCCAGTTTCACATGTACTCATGTGTGTATGTGTGTTAACCTCTATACAATTTTGTTGCATATTTAAGATTGTGTGTCTACCATCGCAGTCCAACTACAGGGCAGTTCTGTCACCACAAGAATCCTGCTGGTTGTTCTTTTGTAGCCACACCTACTTCCCACCATCCATTCCTATCCTCTGGCAACCAATAATCTACTCCCTATTTCCATAATTTTGTAACATAAAGAATGTTACATAAATGGAACCATACACATATATAAACTTTTGGGGTTGGCTTTTCTTTCACTCAGCATAATTCCCTTGAGATTCATCAAAACTAGCGTCTGTATCAATCGTTCCTTCCTTTTTACTGTTGAGTTGTATTGAATAGTATGGATTTATCCCAGCCTGTTTAACCATTTACCCACCGAAGGACATCTGGGTCATTTCCAAAATGTAGCTTTTATAAATAAATCTGCTATGAACATTCACAAACAGTTTTTGTCTAAAACAAGTTTCTATTTCTTTTGTGTATTTTTAAAAAAAAATATTTAGTCATTTATTTTAGAAAGAAAGAGAGAGAGTGCTGGAGAACATGAGTTGGAGGAGGGGCAGAAGGAGAAGGAAAAAGAGAGAAGCAGACTCCTCACCAAGGGCAAGTGGAGCCTGAGGCAGGGCTCAGTCTCAAGACCATGAGATCATGGCCTGAGCAGAAGTCAACAGCTGGCTGCCTTACGGACTGAGCCACCCAGGCACCCCATCATTTCTTTTGTTTTTAAAATGATCTTTAGAAGGTCATTGGCTGGGGTGCCTAGGTGGCTCAGTTGGTTAAGCGACCGCCTTCGGCTCAGGGCATGATCCTGGAGACCTGGGATCGAGCCCCACATTGGGCTCCCTGCTCTGCAGGAACTCTGCTTCTCCCTCTTTCAGTCCCTCTGCTTGTGTTCCCTCTCTGGCTGTGTTTCTCTCTGTCAAATAAATAAAATCTTAAAAAAAAAAAAAAAGAAGGTCATTGACTTCCAAGATTTGCAATTTTGAGTTCATGACTCAAGAATTTATTTATTCACTCCTCAAATATTTCTTATTTTCTATGTGCTGGGTACTATTCTGGGTGCAGGAATATGTAGGTGAGCAAAGTTCCTGTTTTCTTGGAGATACATTCTAATGAAACATGACAGGTCAAATATATGTATGTAACTATTATAATTATTAAAAGGGTTTAAAAAGATGCTATTTTGGGGGCACCTGGGTGACTCAGTTGGTTAAGCGACTGCCTTCGGCTCAGGTCATGATCCCGGAGACCCGGGATCGAGTCCCACATTGGGCTCCCTGCTCAGCGGGAGGCCTGCTTCTCCCTCTCCCACTCCCCCTGCTTGTGTTCCTTCTCTGGCTGTGTTTCTCTCTGTCAGATAAATAAAACCTTTTAAAAAAAAATGATGCTATTTTTGCTTGTTGTTGTTGCTTCTTTTTAAGCTCATCCAATACATTGACTTGTGGCCATCCCAAACCAGCATTAATTGGATCTCTTCTGGCTTACGCGTTTTCTCTAAGCAGTACTTTGTTATTCAAAAATAAAGTCATTGAAAGAGTACTAGGTAAGATGAGGGACAGAAGGAGTTGAATGAAGGCAACTTCCTTTTTTTCTAAGGGATGCTTTGAGAAAAAATATTGCCTTATTTCGGCTCATGCTGTCTCGTCTTGCAATATTATTATGACAGAACATCGACGATAGTAATGCTCTGGGGGATGACAGTATGTGTATGTTGTCCCTGTATAAAACCAAATTGCTTTTACTCTTCCTTTCAGCTAGGGTTTAAAAGATTGCATTTGTTAAATCATGTACCAGAAGCTGTATTAATCTGTTTCCAGTGAAGATATCACCAGTAGGTTTAATTGTGTCTACTAGTTGGTTAAATTTACAGCAGTGTATTGTCATTTACTTAATCCATCTGATTTCTCTAGGGGCCTTATAAGTAAATGACACAGGGATATGGCCAACCACCTCTTTGCAGCCTTTATGTATTTGATGGTGATGCTGATCTCTGTAAGTCCTCCTGACATAATGTTTTGCCCTTGATTTACATTCTTGGTCAGAGTGGGGGAGGTTCCAGGAACTTCTACTTGGTCCTTCTTAACAAAATGGCTATTACTTCGCTACACAGGGAAGCTACATGAGGGTCCTGTCAATCTTGAATATACTTATGACATTTGTACACTCAGTAGCCAAAGAACTCACCATATGTTTCCTGTGAGATGAACCTGGTGAGGGCTACAAATATCATTTGACCTTGATAAGCTCTCACTGTGAATGAGAGGCCATAATGGTATTTTGGGCCCCTGGTCTCTACGTTGACTCAGATGGTGTATTTAGTTGCCTTCCAAAAATTTGGCTACTCTCCTTTTCTCAATTCCCAGATACTCTGTTAAGTGGCCACAGTTCTTTTGGGAGAAAGACTGGGGAAATGAATATCATGTGTGCTTGAGTTGTCATGACAGAGCACTTTCTTGACAACTAAGTGGTTTAGATATGAAAACTGCTGTGGGATTGAAGATTTACACTGTGGCAGCTGGTGTCAACTCTTGGGATTTTTGTTTGTTTTTTGTTATATGAGTCAAGTAACAGTCAAGTTGAGTACTCGTATTTTTTTGCCCCAGAAATACCACTGTCTGTTTGCTATTGCCATAGATTCCTGTGGATTAAGCCACCTGGTTGTCACTGCAGACATGCCCATCCATTATGTCCACCATGTGGCTCCTGTCATTCCAGAATCCCACTATCTCTATTTTACTAGTTCCAAGGTGGCATTATTTCCTGTCTACAATAGATGCTATTGCGCTCTCACCAGTGATTTTTTTTTGACTGAAGAAATGTATGATTGAAAGTTGTTTTTTTTTTTAATCTGCTCCCGTTACTACAGTCATGTCTAAACTCTAAGGAGCCATTGCAACAACAAAGAAGGATCAGCTCAAGATGTCTTCACTGGGTTGTAAAACTCCAGACCATGGGTGACGTCTCCTAAATCAATATATTTTCCCTTAAACATCTCGTATTCCACCCTTCCTGATTCAAGCACTCCCCCCTTGATTTCTTTATTTATTTGAGAGAGAGAGCGAGAGAGCAGAGGGAGGGGCAAAGAGAGAGGGAGAAGGAGATAATTTCAACCAGACTCCCACAAGCATGGAGCCTGAGGTAGGGCTCGATCCCACAATGCTGAGATCACGACCTGAGCTGAAATCAAGAGTGGGACACTTTAACTGACTGAGCCACCCACGTGCCTCTCCTGGTTCAGGCATCTTAAGATTCATTCTGATAGGTGCTGTTTTCTTTTTTGCCAGTACATCTTAGCTCCTGCAATACTTCTTGTGTAAACACTATTCTGCTCAGAGGAGGGACTATATTTCTTTGCTAGGGTAATGTTGCAACTTGACCTTGGCTACTCATTGGGAGTCAGCAGTGGGGTTTGGGAGGCTATCTTTTAAGGGTCTCCTAAAAAAGATAAGCTGCTTTCTTTTAGCAAGGAGGAGAGAGCTATTTCCATTGGTCTGGAGAATTCTGTAGTATCTGGCATCATCTCCCTAAATACCCTCTTAGTTGGTTTCAGGATCCCACCTTTTTCCTCTCTGGACATCTACTTTGGTATAGGAAACCTGTTAAGTCTGTGCTTTGGTCTTTTGTATACTCTGTTACCTTGCCAATGAAACCCTGGTCTTGTGGTGTGGGAGACAAGGGTGTTTTAAACACTGCCAGGGCTGCTGTCTGACTTTCCCAAGAAGCCTTGAGTTGATAGTGGGCTAACCTGAACCTAACATTTCTTTCAAGGCGTCTGAAACTGTTTATAATAGCCAATTATGCAACCATTATGAGTACTGATGTCCCCATACCATTAAAAAACTATTGCTCTGCCGGTGCCAAATCATCACTCTCATTTGTGTTTCCTTTCTGTCCACCACTGGTGAAGAAGGTGTTAGTTATTGTGATGTTACTGTGTGCCGGGCATTATCCACTCCATGTTTGGTATCAACTGTCAGCCTGAGATAAGAGTCTGCATGCAGGTTGTTTTAGGAAGTGATGTCATGGAGTAGAATTGGGGGTCTTGGAGGAGGAGAGAAAGTCAATACAGGAGTATACTGTCGGGGCACCTGGGTGACTCAGTTGGTTGGGCGACTGCCTTCGGCTCAGGTCATGATCCTGGATTCCCGGGATTGAATCCCACATCGGGTTCCCTGCTCAGCGGGAAGCCTGCTTCTCCCTCTCTCACTCCCCCTGCTTGTGTTCCCTCTCTAGCTGTGTTTCTCTCTGTCAAATAAATAAAATCTTAAAAAAAAAAAGTATACAGTCAAGTGTCTCCTCTATAGACAACTGAGACTGCTTTGAGCCATTGAGGAACTCTGCAAATGTGCCTCAGAATTATCCTAAAAGCCTGAGAGAGGAATACTTACCTACCAGCTCCTGAATCCCTGCTGGTTAAGGACTGATCCACAAGGTTATCTCCCTGAATTTGCATGCTTATACACACACACTGTGAGTTTCCACAGACATTTCAAGCATAGCTCAGAGAGGTGAGGGCAGAAAACAAGGTTAGAATTTTAGTGGAGGCAAGATGCTACTGGATTAGTCATATGGGAAGGTAGTTGTTGCAGGAAAGACTGGGATAAAGTTGGGCCAAGATGGAAGGGGCAAGAGGTGCCCTTTTTGTCACCTTGTCCCTCCTTTTCCTCCCTTCCCAGTTTAATTCTTTGTATGTGCAAGATAATATGTTGGTTATTTTGCACTGGCCTTCTAACTTCCAAATGGCTGAAGTTTCTACCATTACATTTACAATGGTTGCTACTGGTTATAATAGTCAGCATTCAGTAGCAATGTTTGAGTATATAGGGATAGGCGTCAAGACACATGAAGAACAGTGGCTTCTGAGCGTGATTGGGCAGATTGGGACCAGATTGAGAAGATGTTTTCACTTATCCTAGGAAAATGAGAAAAATAAAAATAAGGACAGTGGAGTGAGTGATCTGTGAAGTGAAAAATGAACAATTTAAAAGAACTGCACTGATTTTGAGATCGCGCCCTTAACTATTTTGGGATAAACACATGTGTTTTGAAAGAGAAAATAATGTAAGTAAAGAAGATTTTTTTAAAAAGTTTTTTATATGACAAAATGGAAATTTTGCAATTCCAAGTCTTTATTTTTACATATCCTTTAAAAATATACTAGTCTTTGGGCTCCCTAATTTTTAAAAAAATTTTAATTTAAATTCAATTAGTCAACATCATTAGTTTCAGATGTAGTGTTCAACAATTCCTTAGTTGCTTATAACACCTAGTGTTCATCGCATCACATGCCTTCCTTAGTGCCCATCACTACCCCATCTGCCCACCCTATCCTCTCCAGAAACCTCAGTTTGTTTCCTAAACTTAAGAGTCTCTCGTGGTTTTTTTCCCTCTCTGATGATCTCCCCCTCAGCTTTCCTTCCCTTAACCTATGATCGTCTGTGCTGTTTCCTATACTCCACATATGAGTGAAACCATATGATAATTGTCTTTCTCTGTTTGACTTATTTCCCTCAGCATAATACCCTCCAGTTCCATCCATGTTGGTGTAAATGGTAAGTATACATCCTTTCTGATGGCTGAGTAATATTCCATTGTATGTATATACCACATTTTCTTTATCCTTTCATCTGTCAGTGGACATTTCAGCTCTTTTTTTTTTTTTCAGCTCTTTCTATAGTTTGACTACTGTGGAGGTTGCTGCTATAAACATTGGGGTGCAAGGGCCCCTTCATATCACTACCTTTGTATCTTTGGGGTAAATACCTAATAGTGCAATTGCTGGGTCCTAGGGTAGCTCTATTTTTTAACTTCTTGAGGAATCTCCATACCATTTTCCATAGTGGCTGTACCAGCTTGCATTCCCACCAACAGTGTAAGAGGGTTCCCCTTTCTCTACATCCTTGGCAACATTCGCTGTTTCCTGTCTTGTTAATTTTAGCCATTCTGACTGGTTTAAGGTGGTATCTCATTGTGGTTTTGATTTCTATTTCCCTGATGCCAAGTGACCGGGGGAGTTTTTTTTCATGTTTCTGTTAGCCATTTATTTGTCTTCTTTGGAGAAATATCTGTACATGTCTGCCCATTTCTTGACTGGATTCTTTGTTGTAGGGTGTTAAGTTTGATAAATTCTTAATAGATTTTGGGCACTAGCCCTTTATCTGATATGTCATTTGCAAATGTCGTCTCCCATTGTGTAGGTTGCCTTTCAGTTTTGTTCACTTTTTCCTTTGCTGTGCAGAAGCTTTTTATTTTGATGAAGTCCTAATAGTTCGCTTTTGCTGTTGTTTTCCTTGCCTTTGGAGATCTGTCTAGCAATATATTGCTGTGGCCAAGATCAAAGAGGTTGCTACCTGTGTTCTTCTCTAGGATTTTGGTGGTTTTTCTGTCTCATACTTAGGTCTTTCATCCATTTTGAGTTTATCTTTTGGTGTGGTGTAAGAAAAAGGTCCAGTTTCATTCTTCTGCATGTGGCTGTCCAATTTTCCCAACACCATTTATTGAAAAGATTGTCTTTTTT
>PITA01014339.1:0-52500 GCA_004023965.1 Spilogale gracilis
CCCCGTCCCGAGTGGGAGGACTCTGAGACTGTCCCCGTCCCGAGTGGGAGGACTGTGAGACTGTCCCCGTCCCGAGTGGGAGGACTCTGAGACTGTCCTTCTCCTAGTGGGAGCACTCTGAGACTGTTCTCTTCCCAGCTGGAGGACTCATACTGTCTTCCTCCCAGCGGGAGCATTCTGATACTGTCCTCCTCCCAAGTGGGAGGACCCTGAGAGGGAGTCCTGAGACACTCCTCCTCCCAGAGGGAGGACTCTGAGACTGTCCTTCCAGCAGGAGGACTCTAAAGACTGTTTTCGTTGCTCTCTGTGTTTTGTTTAGGTCACGACTGCTGTGAGACCGTGAAGGTGCTGCTGTGTGCTTCTAAGGAGGGCCTTCCTGTGTTTGTGGTGGCCGAAGAAGACTTCCAGTTCATCCAGGACGAGGCATATGATGCAGCCCAGTTCCTGGCGACCAGTGCTGGGAATCAGCAGGCTCTGAACTTCACCCGTTTTCTTGACCGATCAGGACCCCCGTCTGGGGATGTGAATTCCCTTGACGAGAAGGTCGCTCTGGCATTCAGACACCTGAAGCTGCCGGCGGAGTGGAATGTGTTGGGGACAGATCAGACTTTGCATGGTAAGCACTTAAATGAGCCACAGACAGAAGGAGTTTGGAATACTTCGGTTTCCTAGTGGGGCTGCTCCTCTATGATCATTGTCCTCTCGCCTTTCACAGTGGCTGGGTAAATCTTGCAGTTACTGGAGTCGAGTGGCCTTGATGGCTTCTCGGTTCTTCAGCTGAGCTGTTAAACCTGTTCTGTCAGTGAAATGCCCCGAGCAGGAGCTTGGTGTGGCTGTTGGCGGACCCCATGGACAGCAGAGCGCGTGTGCACGTCAGCTTGCCGCAAGGCTGCAGTTCTCGAACGCTTACTGTCCCAAGTGTAGAAAGCGACCTGTCCTTTGTGAGGACGGTAGCACAGTAGCTTTTTGTCATCCTTTTGGTATTTAATTATCAAAGACAGGGCTTTCATGATTGCATTCTGAACTCCATGGAATTGAAGGAAAGAAAAGATGGGGGATTGAGGTGGGAGGGGAGCACCAGAGCCGCCTGGGTTCTGAGAAACCCCACACTTCTTTAACCAGAGAGAGCAGTTTCACTCTTAACTTATTTTATCTACTGGTTTTCCATGTAAGAGTTCACTGAAGGAAGGGTTGCACTTTAAAAAAACAAAAACAAAAAAACCCCAGCCCTGGTGTGGTGACTGTATGTTCCTCCTACTCAGGGGTTTTCCTCCACAATCATTCCTGCAGCAGATGGGCGTCTACGACATGTCATGGTTTTACGACTGTATTTAAATGAAAGAGTATATGCTTGGGGTCCAATACATAAGCCCCTCTTTCCCTCCTGAGTTCAGATCACATGGAAAGGTTTAGGAGTTACGCAGATGAGGGTCGGAATGTTTGCTTTGCTACTGCTGACAGCTCGATGGGCTGCTGCTGCTGCTCTCCCAGAATGGTTTGTGCCTCTTCCTGCTTTATCCCTAAGAGGGCTGGACAGTCACAGGGTTGGCCTTCAGTGGCCACCCAGCTCTGATCATCGTATTCCGTAGGGAGAGCAGGCCAGAGGGCACCCTCTCTGCCTGGGAGCTGATCCTGAGCGGGGGCACTCAGAGGGGACTGGGCCAGGGGCATGCTCAGTGCCTGCTCTCACAGACTGCCTCCCGTGGAGGAGTGCGGAAGAGGGCTTTGCCAGCTTTGGTTCCCTTAAATCCTGTGATCATCGGGGGCCGGCTGTAGCAGACTACCGCAGCAGGCCTGCCTCAGTAAAATAAAAAAGTGTGAGCTGTAAAATCCAAGCAAGGGGAAAAGCATTTATCCTTTTCTCTTTCCGGTGACCAAGGAACCCCTGCGCTGCTAAGATCTAAAGATCAAAGTATGTGCCATCGTATGGGCCATGAGCACCTTTTCAGAAACCTCCTCCCTACCTCTGGCCCCTGCTCTTCTGTGTTGGTGTGGCAGGTGCCGGGTACAAGTCAGTGTCAAGGCGGGATTGCATTACTCATTTATGGGGCTGTTGTTTTTATCGTTTTGTTTTTTGCCTTATTGAAAGAAGGCACAGGAGTTGGATCATTTGTTCACATTACCACGATTAAAAAGAACTGTTAGGGCACAGGTCTGAAACTTCGGGCCTGTCACTTCCCCTCTCTGGGCCTTAGCTTCCCTGTCTTTCATAGGGAACTGGCCAGCGCTGATATTTTTGTGGACTTGCCATGTGCTTCTTCACTTTCTGTTGCCCAAAATTGCTCAAGCAGGACTAGCAAAAGCTGAATCAAGTTTGAATAGTTAGGGAAGTGCCTTAAGACCGCAGTAAGGTACCATTACCCACCTGTTAGGGTAAAATCAAAATTACCAGGGGCTGGCAAGGCCGCAGAACAACGTTTCATACATTGCTAGTGGCAGTGCAGAATCCCACAGGCACCCTAGAGGGCCGTTTGGCAGTTTCTTACAGGGTTAAGTGTACATTTACTGTATGACCCAGCAGTTCCACGTTTGGCTGTTTATTCCAGAGAAATGAAAACTTTTATTTACTCAGAAAATCTTTGCACAGATATGCCTACACCAGCATCATTTATGATCACTCAAAACTGCAGACAACCCAGATCTCTGTCATTGGGTGAATATATAAACCAATAATGATCTATCCATGCAACGGGACACTACTCATCAGTGAAAAAGGGGGATAGAAAATTTAAAAATAATAAAGGGGACAAATTATTGGGGGTGCACATGCAACAACCTGGATGTATTTTGCTAAGAAAAGTCAGTCTGTTTCCAAAGGCTATCTAGTGTATGATTCTATTTATATGATTGTCTAAAAAGGGCAAACTTACAGGAACAGAAAGTAGATGAGTGGTTGCCAGGGACTAGGAGCGGGGATGAGGTCTGACTGCAGAGGGCTGTCGTGAGGGAGTTTTTTTGGTGTTGGAATGGTTTTGTGGCTTGCTGCTGGTGGTTATAACAATCTCTGTGTGTGTTCAAACTCATAGGACTGTATGCCCCCCCCCACAAATGAATTTTATTGTACATAAGCTACAAATAATTAAAAAACAAAAAAATTGAACAAGTAAGGTATACATACATCTCAAGGTGAAGTGGAGCCCAGTAGACCTACCTTTAAGTCAACAACTGGCATCAGGAACCTGACTTCAAGTGCCAGATTCGCATTCTGCTGTGTAAGTTGCTCCCTTAATTGTGGATTAGAATCTACACCACTGGGTACTTTAAAGGTAGTGTAGCATCAGTTAAGAAGTGCTTGTTGCTGGGGGACGAGTGTAAAGGAACATTCTGCTCATATCAGTGAGTCGCAAAGGTACTTATAAGGAAGACGGTACGCAGCAGGCCTGTCGCCTGGGATAAGGAGACAGGTAAACAGGGCACCCCGTTACATAACAGGACTACTTGCTATTGAAAGTTAGGATGTTTACAGTTGTCCCAGCCTGATATTTGCACAAAGCCGTCATATAAGATCTGTGGTTAATGCTCCCACTCTTTGTTTAGATGCAATACTTTTTTCAGGTCAGCGACTCCTTTGAAAATAGCTTAGATTTCTCCTCAGGAAGAAGTGCCTCTAGGTGGCTACCTGAAATAATTTACATGTTATTTCAGGGCTTCTTGGTCTCCCTGTGCCGCAGGCATGAACACGATGTTGAGAACTCTTGGTTTGGATTTGATTCTGTAACATGGGCAGTAGGCTCCACTTGGTCATAGCCTGGCTTCATTGCAGGAGCTTGTGCAAAATACTTCACCTCTGGTTCTCAGCTGCTTTATCTGTAAAATGAAGACCTACTGGGAGAGTGGGTATTGGTGTGTAAACTCTTTGTTTTGGATATACCTTGACCACTATCCAGTAACCTGTCCTGTAGAAGGCTACCATAGGACCGCACTAGAAAGAACAGTTCTTTGAAGCAGAGTGAGACTATTTTGCTTTTGCTTTTACTAATCTCTAAAGTTACTCCTCAGACCACGAATGGGAATTTGTGCCTCGAGTCCTTCCATCCCCCGTTACATAAGGGAGCTTCTCTGCTATACTTTGGCCTTAGTTCTGCTTTAAATGTCAGTACTAAGGATGCATCTGGGTGGGGGTGAATGGTGGGGCAGGGAGATCTTCCCTGTGAGTGACCAAGTCTCACTTCCTTGTCTCTGCTCCTCAGCCTCTTGGTGGCTTGTGAAGGTGGTGAATTGAGATGATTTTCCCCTGCAGGACCCTCTAGAGTAGCAGGGGCCGGCCCACTGTAGACTAGCTCTGAAGAAAGGGGAGGAGGAGAACCGTCCTGGGGGAAATCTTCCTTCTTAGTTACGGTATTATATGAATGAATGAAAAGATCTTATCATCCTCTGGGGTGGGAATCCTCCCTACAAGGAGAGATTTGGGTGGAGAGAAGGAGTAGACAGGTATAGAAGAGACTGCATCTCAGTAGCTGGGGCCTTCTCAGTTCTGTGTAGCCCCCGCTGGTTACTGGACCCTCGGCCTTAGGGGTTGGGTGTTTCGTTCCCACACCCCTTCCATGGGGGACTTTTTCCTTAGCTACACTCACTGATCCTTGTATCCTTTTCAGCTATCATAGTTGCTAAAAAATAAAATAATAAAATCTAAAAAGACCGCTGGGGATTTTTTTCTTGGCAGTCCTCGTCATGGCAGGACTTCAGCCTCTCAAACCTTGAGTCTGTGCCAAGGCTGCAGGTGTCCTTCCCTGCAAGCCCACTGCTCCCACCAGCCCACCATTTCCCTGCCCCGTGGAGCGCGGGAGTTGTGCATCAGGCGGGACTGTGCGTTCGTCTAAGAGGGAGTTCAGAACAGTAGAAAGAACGGTGGTATTTGGAATCTCACAGATGTGGGTTCAGAGAGTACTGTGAGCAGGACATTTAGGTGGATTAATGGGGAAGGAAAAACATATGTGTAGTCTTCGATTGCTGTATTGTTCACAGGATTTAGAACATTTTGCTTCACCAGAAAATCTGACTTTCAAAAAGTCGCCGCCATTTAGCATCTCATCTTGAATGTCTGCTAGGCGCATCAGCTTTCTCTGCAGATCTGAGGGAATGGGTGTGGCAGGTCTTCTCGCATACAAGTGGATAGCAGAAGGGACTGAAGACATTTGCCGCTACCTTCTCTATGGGTGGAAGCTGGGCCGCCATAGAGATTTACAGTTGAGCATGGTTAAATGGGAAAACCAGCCAACCAACATATGGCCTATGAAATAAGGAAATGGAAAAGTAACATGAGTTTTCAGATAGAAGACTCCCTGGTATAGTTTTCTTTAAGAAACCAAAGAAAAATTTAGAGGAGAGTTCCCATTTGTCCTTTAAAGGCTCAAAGAAGGCAGACCTATAATGAAATTAGAAAAGGAAGCAACCAGGAGAAAAATAAGTTTAGGGAATATCTACTTAATCTGCCGGAAGCCCCTCAGTCAGAATTCAAGCAGAGACTCAGAACTAGCAGGAGAAATATGCTTTAAGATTTATTGCAGGGCATGGCTTCCATGATTGTGGGGGCTGGTTAAGCAAGTCCAGGATTCGTAGGGCAGGCGTAGAGGAGGATCATGGGCAAGCTCAGACCCACCGAAATGAGCCAAAGCTGTCATCCTCGGTGAGTCGGGAAGGGGAGATCTGTCTGGACCAGGCTGGAGTCCCAAGAGGGACGGAAGGCTCAGGCCTTCCTCCAGGGGAAACCTCAGCCCTGCTTTTAAAGCCTTCCAGCTGATTCAGTTAGACCTACCCTGATTATCCGGGATAATCTTCCTTATTAAATCAACTGATTAGGGGCTTTAATTACATCTGCAGAAAGCCATCACAATAAGGGCAAAGATGCAAAGGGAGTTGCTTGAAGTGATGCAGGGACATCCAGAATCTCAGTGCATAATTAAATTCAAACTGGGGACAAAGGACTCAATTGACATCACAGGAAATGCAGTTAGTGATCTGAAGAACAAAGTTGAGTAACTCGTGAAACACAGAGGGAAAAGACAAAGGATCATGAGAGGGAAAAATACAGAATATAGAGACCGGAGAACAGAATTGGTCCTAAATCGTAGGTGGGCTGGAGTGTAAACTGAGACAAAAGGAATAAAAACAGTAATGAAGGGTAAGTTGGGTAATCATTTTTATTTATTGGAGGAAAACATAAAAAGGTGCTTTGTAAACCACATTAGCTGGCTTGCCTCATTGCTTTTTACAAAAAAGAGGGTGGGGTTAATGGAGAGGGTATGGTCTCTAGACTTGTCAGAAGAATTTTCAAATCTTGACAGTTCTTGTTGTGGGTAAGTTATTAACCTGTCTTTGCCTCAAGCTGAGGAAAATGAACCTCCTAGGGTTATTGTGAGTGGGAAAAGTGTTAATACAAAATATATAACCTAGAGCCTGACATCTTTGCGGGTCCCGACCGTGTGTTAAACCTCTGGTCGTCTCTTGGTTGCAGAAAGGGGTTAACAACCCCCAAGTACATGTGGCGTGGACCTTAGGATCAGATCTGGGGAGGCCCCAGGTGCTGCAGCCAGGGTGCCAGCTTCGAGCAGGTGCATGGCTTTGTTGTTGGAACTCCTAAATTCGGGGCTGACCCAGCAGATTCGGGATTGGAAAGTGTGAGGGTGTAGAGAAAACTGCCCTGAGGTTCCTAGTAAGGCGGGAATTGACCACTCTCAGAGAAGTCACATAGTTCCTGGTCGGTGCCTTCTTATTAGCTCTTTGGTTTTGATAAGGACGGCAGAGTGCTGTGAACAGCCGAAGGCCCAAGTCAGGTGGTGATATTTGATCTCCTGTGAAGGTTCTTTCTGCTCTTTTGTGTGGCACTGCCACCTGCTCCGAGGTGCTGGTTATTACAGCTTGTACCTGCGCATGCCATGGTTTCTTCTGGAGTGTTGGTTTCTTTCCAGCCACGTGCCTCTGCTGAACACCCTGTAAATTCTTGATTTAGTCAGTGTGCGTAGTTCTGTAGGAAAAATGTCAACTACGAAAGATAGCTTTTGCATCTAAGAACATTTACCTCGGGGATAGCGAGACCAGACTGAGACACGTGACACTGGAAAGCAGTGAGGTTAAGTGTAAAATCACAGGTTCAAAGATGGACTCATTTTTCACTGCTTGTCACATGAAAAGCATGGAGGACTTGAGTCTAAGGAGAGAACAGTGGCGTCCAAGAAGTCTGGGAAGAAGTTGAGACCGCTGGTAGCCTTGGAGAAGGAGAGGAGGAGGCAGGCACAGCCCCTGGGCGCCATTCCCATTGCACTGAGTGGTGACCCCTGGAGGTGAGTCCCGCCCACGCCCAGCCTGCGGGGCCGGGTACCGCAGCCCTGCGGGGCCTGTCATGCCAGGCTGGGCACAGGAGAAGGCCTGAGGAAGAGAGAGGTTGTTGGTGAACCTGGAACGGAATTTGAAGTCCAAGAGGAGAGAGCCGGAAAGGGAGAAAGCCGGGACAGGGAGGGAACCTGGCTTTGATGAGGAACTAGATAGCCTGCCTCCACCCTGGGTGGGAGGTGAAGGTGCCCCCCCCACCTAGGGATGAAGAAATGAAGCTCAGAGAGGTAAGAATGGATCAGGCCCGGTCTCAGCTGGTAAACGGCCACATCCCAGCCCGGATTTGTCTGACTCGCGAGCGCTTCCTTATTCCACCCCTTTCAGCGTGACTCGCTGTACCAAAGAGGGGCCTTCCCCTTAAGTGAAATAAGCCCAACTACGTGGTTTTCTTACTGAACTTACTAGTGTACAGTAGTCTTAAAATTAGTCGTCTTATGCCTGGAGGTGCATTTCTGTCTTTCATTAAACAAAACAAAAAAAGCAGTGCTGGTAACTTGCTTTGCCCGTAATGTGGAGGAAGAGAAAGGCCGGTGTGTACTTACACGGGGCCTGTTCTTAGTGTTTACCTAGCCAGCTCCTGTCTGGGGGTTATTTTTTCTTTGATTATACCTTTTGTGATACAGCGATCTAAGCCCTAAGAACTATTCCCCGTGAGTCCCCACGTTGTGAGGCTGCGTCTCCCCGACCCGTTTAAGGAAAAGAACACATGTGTGAATTCACTCTTATAAATCTGCCCATGTAAATGGATCGCACAGATATGGAAATCAGGGTATACAAAGGGCATGGTTCTCCTCGGAGACTTGGCTTCGCGAACCATGTCCCAGCCTTGTCCCATCTCTGCGTGGGAGCTGGTTATGGCCTGCCACCGTCAAGACTGTTTATGTTGTGGTTTAACTTCAGGATCGTAGGTACTTGGAGGCGGCGGGGCTCACGTAACTTGTTTTTCTGTTTGTTGCTTGTTGTTTTCCTGTTCTTGGTACTGATTTTTTCTCCCCGTACAGATGGTGTTCCCCGGGAGACACTGATGCATTTTGCCGTGCGGCTGGGGCTGTTGAGGTTGACGTGGTTCCTGTTGCAGAAGCCAGGTGGCCGAGGGGCCCTCAGCATCCACAACCAGGAAGGCGCGACACCCGCGAGCTTGGCCTTGGAGCGGGGCTATCACAAGCTGCACCAGCTTCTAACCCAGTAAGTCCTCCTCCTCCTGTTTCCTTCCCCTCATCCCCAGCCCCACCCGCTGATTCACAAAAGCTCCGCCCCCTTGGCATCTCAGGGTGAGTTTGCCAGGAATTAAAACCTCGACTCTGTGCCTTGCCTTCCGCGGGCGGCTTACTGTAGGCTTGCTCCTGCTGACCCTTGCATTGTGTGAGAGACGCAAACGTAAGTCATGTTACCAGCTTCTCTCCCTGCCTCACTGCTTCTCGCCTCTTGATACTTGACTGAAAACTCACAACAGGTCTTGTCTGGGGGGGTAGCATTCCATTACCACGTATGCAGTCAATCCCGGTTTGGTCCAAGGAAAAACAGTTTTTCTCTGCCATACATTTTTTCTGTTGTGTCTTCAAGACTTAAGTTAATTAGAAACAAATATTTTAATGTAATGCATGCAGAAAATATGCTGAACCACTGGGTTTTGGTCTGAATGTAATTTCTGTGAATAAAATCAAGAGCCATGGTCTCTTCATATGAGTAGTAGGAGAAAGCAGCTGAGCTGCCCTGGAAACGGGCACTAGGAAATCCCGTGTGTCTGCGCTCATTCAGTTGTGAACCACTGTGACTCTTCAGAGTCCTTTGAAGGAAGGTTGTTAGTCAAAACGTTTTCAAGAGTCCTTTTTTCTTGTATAGGTAGAGAAAGAAATGCATTACAACAGCCGACCTTTTTCACTGGAATATTTATAAAAGGCAGAAACTTCAGTTGTAGTTTCTCTTGTTTAATACATAGTTTTTACTCTTCTACGGTCACCACGTCTTTCCAGCTACATAATCTGAACAAGAATAAACCTCATGGGATTCCTTTTCTTCACTAATCGAGGGACCCTCATAATAAGCTCAGTGCATATTCCCAAATTTTCCGACCTTTTGCTCCTGTTAGACTGAATTTAGTTGCTTTTTATTTCTTAACACTTGTAGCTGTGGGTGGGGAGTCCGGCTGGGGCAAGAAGAGATTTCAGAATGTAATGCTACCTACTTTTACCTAAAGAGGTCAGTTTTGTTGTTTGTTTGTGGTTTACTTCACCTGCCCAGTTGATAACTTTTCTAGTAAGTCAGACCGAAGGTTTCTTCAGATACTTCCTAATGGGGGGTTCGGATACATGACAGTAGGAGAGGTACTCCTCATCTCCGATGAGCTCTGGATACTTGAGCTCTCCTGCGCCAGTATTCCAGGGAGTGATCGGTTCCATCCCTTCGTACTTCCCATCTGGCCGGTGATTAGATTCCTTCTGCTGTTCACCTTAGGGCCTTAGGACAAGAAGCCCTGTTGCAGAAGTGGAAACAATTAACTCTATATCACCATGCTGCCTTTTGAGAGCAGTTCCTCTAAATATAATCTCATAGCTCAGAGTTTTTGCTGGGAAGCAGAGTTGGTTAAGGATTGCCATCCAAATGGGGAAATAAGTGATTACAACAGCTTTATTATATGCTCGGTGAGGATGTCACAAGACTTATTGCAACCCAGCTTTAAGGAAACAAGAGTGTTTGTTCTTGGAGAAGATTTTTTGGCTTGCTTTATAGTATGAGCTCTGCTCCATATGCGAAAGCCACTTACCTCCTTTTGAAGGGAAAAGCAACTTGAGAACTCTTCAAGTAGAGGACCGCAGTAGGACATTAACATTAGCAAATTAAAAAAAAAAAATGGTTAGGAGGTGATTTTACTAAATCACTCCATCTTACCTTGATGTTAATAAACTTTGCTAGAATTTCAACCATAGAGTCAGGAAAGATCATCGTTAACAGATGAAGAGGAAAGCGGGATCCAAAGAGGCAGTGAGCAGACAGGGTGAGAAGGTGGCCAGGCCAGAGCCAGAAGCCAGATCGCATAAGAAACTGTTCAGAGCTCCTTTTGCTCCTGGGATTCTCAGCAAGGGGTGCAGGAATTGGCCGCATGGTCTCTGTGGCCTTTGAAGTCATAGACAAAAGTTTATACATGTGTCTCTGAGCAAGGAGCTTGTCTTGTGAAACTCACGGTTTATGAAAAACTGTGAATTGCAGTATCACGCCATCTAGTACTTCACTAAAATCTTTAGACTTGGGTGTTCTTACCTCTCCCCTTATTTAAATTAAATTTTTCCATATAGGCCTGTTTCATCTTATTCTGTATTTTCAGTTAATATGAATTTGAGGTAGGGTGACGTACATTTTTGCCATTAGAAAATAACTATTTGTAAGCCAGTCTTCACTGAAAATTCAAGTTTATTTCAGTCCTTTTATATGTCTACCAAAGCAGATTTGTTGTTGCTGCTTACTCTGGTTTTTTGTTGTTTTTTAAATTTTTATGTTTTTGGAGGCAGAGGAGGAAGACAGGGTGCTGATGAGGGTCCAAGTTCTTGTTTGTGTTTCTGTGTCTGAGGCTTGGTTTGATAATTCATTTGATAAACGGAGTCACTTGTGCGTGAAAATCGATTCTGCTGTGCTTGGAAGTAGAAAGATTATCTAAATAAGGCCCATGTCTTTAGAGAACTCTTGAATTGATACTAAATCCTAGCCGATAGCAGTAATTCTTCAGGGCGTTTTTGACAGCTTCCCTTTTCTATAATCTGTTATTAACTTCCACTGAGTTCAGTGACAGGGAAGGGAGAGATTTTGTTGACTCACTGCTCTTTTGCTTTAGCCTGTATTTTGGTCTTGCTTTATGAATATGGATATATCTGTGATCTGAAAAGTCACCTTAGACAAAATGTTATCAGTCTTGCCTGAGAGGAAATCTTACCCAGCACACTTAGGCCTACCCTTGCTTTTAGGTAGATGCATAGTTGTCTCCCCCATTTTGAAGAGAAGTTAGTTGAACCTCTCCCTGCTTGAGGTCCCCTAATTAGTGATGGGTAGAAGAGGAAGGGAACCCAAGTCTTGGGGCTCATGATTGAGCTAAGGCTAAGAGGTGACATAGATGGGTATTGCACTGGAGTCATCCAGAAGGAGGTTGTGCAAGCCAGGTCTGAGACATCTCACACACAACACGCAAGCAGTCTGGGGACCTAGATCACTCCTTTGGGGGAGGGAAAGAGCTGAGAGCAAGAGGCAGTTCCAGGTAGTGGCTACTTGTGCAGACTTTGGAGTCAGACCAGAGTTTGCAGTTTGGCTCTGCCATTTTGTAGCCACGTCACTGTGGACACATCACAGAACTGGACTCTCTCAGCCTCAGTTTCTCTGTCTGCTTAAAAGAAACATGGACAGGGGCGCCTGGGTGGCTCAGTTGGTTAAGCGACTGCCTTCGGCTCAGGTCATGATCCCGGAGACCCGGGATCGAGTCCCACATTGGGCTCCCTGCTCGGCGGGAAGCCTGCTTCTCCCGCTCTCACTCCCCCTGCTTGTGTTCCCTCTCTGGCTGTGTTTCTCTCTGTCAAATAAATAAAATCTTAAAAGAAAAAAAAAATAAAAGAAACATGGACAATAATACCTACGTCCTAGAATTATAACCGGGTGCCTGACGTGTGCACTGCGAAGAACCGGGGATTATTTGTCACACGATAACCGATGATGGTTATCGCTTGGGGCAGGTACAGGGCCAGTAGCTACGGTAGCTCAGAGAGCGGACACTGTGGTGTAGGGGACCTGCTTAGGGACGAAGAGCTTAGTGAGGTTGGTGCAGGCGCTGTGTTAGACTCCCAGGTGCTCCGTGTGAGAGTTTGTCATACAGTCGGGTCATCAGGAGGATGTGGCGCACTAATCCGCGAGACTCAAATTCCAGTTGGTTGGTCTACTTGGAGTATCTTTTTTTATGATATTTATTGTAGCTCTCTGTGAATTGAAGTTGGTAGAGAGATTGGCAGAATTTGTGTTGAGGCGGGCAAGTCTCGAACCCAGGATCTGCGTCTGCTGAGCCGTTGTGTTGGGTGATCTCCGTACCCTCCTAAGGCCCAGCCCCGTTTGTAACGTGGGACAAACAAGAGGGCCGTCTCCAGTGTGAGTTGCTCCAAGAAATCAGTGAAGGGGTGTACACAGAGCGCCAGCATGGCGGCTGATAGAAATGGGGCCCGCTGGTGCCCTTTCCTTGGCTTCCCATTACTTCTAGAGCCATAATTATCTTTCGTATGTTAAAGAAATTTTGCTAAAATCTGAAAAGGATTTCCGGGCAGCATGTGATTGTCCCTGCTTTTGATAAGAGTTTGAAATCATTCCCTAATGTAATAGATATCACTTCTAAAAAAACTTAGCTTGGGTCCCTCTCCATGCTGTGATGTGATCTCGCTCTGGGTGGCAGAACAGGGAGCTCCAGATGGACGAGGGATCATCACTGCCACCCTCGCAGGAAGTATTCCTGTCGAGAATGTCAGCTCTGGAGGGTTGACACGAAAGTGTTGAAATATTTCACTTGCCCAGAGAGCACGTTTCAGAGTGTTCCTCCTTATGTCATTTTGTGTGTCAGTTTAATAAATCACTGTGTTTAGCGAATGCCTGCAGTGCCCTAGACATCACGGTGGGTACATTAGAGCTCGTATTTCACTTCAGTCTTAGGACAGCCTTTCTCAGATCGGCCTTATTTTTGTCCTTATTTGTGTTGTACACGTGAAGTGTGAAGGCTCAGAGAGCTGAGGCAACTAGCCCGAGCCTTTATAGAAAGTAGTAGAGCTCCTGCCACACACACATCTGTGGAATTCGGTGACTCGTTACTTGACAGGAGGAAAGAGACTCAGGAAGAGGCCCCCAGGATCCAGGATAATGAATCCTTAATTCGGAAATGGTTAACAGCTTTCTCTTTGGTCCTAGTGTCTACTTTCCATTCCCGTTACCCAGCTTGTGGTTTCAAAAGCAGTGTTGTTGGAGTACCTGGGTGGTTCAGTCGTTAAGCGTCTGCCTTCGGCTCAGGTCATGATCCCGGAGTCCCGGGATCGAGTCCCTCATCGGGCTCCCTGCTTGGCGGGAGGCCTGCTTTTCCCTCTCTCACTCCCCCTGCTTGTGTTCCTGCTCTTGCTGTGTTTCTGTCTGTCAAATAAAATCTTTAAAAAAACAAGCAAACAAATAAATAAAAGCAGTGTTGCTTACACCCGAGCTGTCTTTTTACATCGGTCTCACGACCGCCTAGCGAGTAGCTAGGGCAGGTGTTGTAGTCCCCGTTTTGTGACTGAGGAAGCTGAGGTAAAGTGAGTTGCCCGAAGTCTCAAGGCTACAGGGTAACAGAACCAGGCTCAAGCTCAAGGTCCTCGTCCGGATGACCAGTGCGCCTATGCAGAGCACAGAGCCCGCCCAGCAGGCACGAGGTCAGTCAGGGTTATTATTGGATGGCAGTAGTGGCTCCTCTCAGAGATCCTGTTCCCAGGTCCTCCTTATGACACATTTACACTTAAACCTGGGTTCAGGGTCAGAGGGTAGAGTAACTGCTCATGTGTACTTATTGCAAAATGGAGCGGAATGCTGTTGAGCAAGACCTTCTGTAAGCATAGTGACTGCCTCTTCAGGGTCCCCTTTAGACCCCTGACAAGTGGGTCCTCGGTAGCCCGTCCGGCACGAAGCAAGTTTGACGCCTTTGCTTTTGCTTAAGAGGAGAAAGAATGAAGCAGATATACAAACTTACCTTCAAAAAAGTAGCCAGAGAGGAGGATTTTCTTTTCTTTTCTTTTCTTTTCTTTTTTTTTTTTTAAGATTTTATTTATTTGACAGAGAGAAACACAGCCAGAGAGGGAGGAACACAAGCAGGGGGAGTGAGAGAGGGAGAAGCAGGCCTCCCGCCGAGCAGGGAGCCCGATGCGGGACTCGATCCCAGGTCTCCGGGATCATGACCTGAGCCGAAGGCAGTCGCTTAACCAACTGAGCCACCCAGGCGCCCCATGGGTTTTCTTTTTGTAACTTTACGTTTCTCTCTTTCAGGTCCCATCTGTCAGTCCATCTTCATCCATCCCCTTTTCTCACTGTGTGATCTGGGTCCCTGTTCTGGTAAAGATAAGGGGGTAGAACTGAGTGGAAACTGGAAGTGGGGGTGGGCACACACATTTGTTGGATACCTGCTACTTTGGTACTTCAGTGTGTTCTCAGTTAGAACCTTCCAGCAGGTGCTCTAAGGCGTGGTTAATATAGTCCGTATTCCTCTAGAAATGGGAAAATTTCTAGAGGCTAGATAGCCTGTCCAAGGCCATCTAGAGAGTAAGTTGCTGTTCTTCACCAGCTGTCCTTAGGATGTTTTTAAACTTTCTTGATAGAATTTTGTGAGGAAGCATGTTTGGTAACACTGTCAGTCTTCTAAACAGGGTCATTTGATTACGATGATTCATTGATCTGGTTTTCAGTGACTTTTTTTCTTTTTTGGTAAATTCTGAATGGAAGCATTTTAAGAATTTTGACATTTTCTAGCGTTTTTTGTTTGTTTGTTTGTTTTTTAGAAAGCCTTTCGACTGGTCATGTCAGGGTTGTTGACCTGTGTGGCAACATGCTGGAGAATCGCAGAATGTACTTTCTGAGAATAACATAGGGATTTATATGACAGTAGCACTAGCTGCCGTTTATTGTACCTGTGCTGGGCACTTTGCATACATTCTTGTATACTTTATTCTCTTCTCCAGCCTTTCTCCTCATTTCAGAAGGTAATCACCACAGCTGCTCAGTCATGGACCAGTAATCTGAACCAGTGTAGAACTGTAAAACCTGAACTTTTACCCTGCCTTCGATTTTATAAGAAGGTGGGTCAGTCTCGCTAGTTGGTTGGAATAACGAAGCCGTCCCACGTGTCTTGCGTCCTCTTGCTTGCACTTCTTGCTGTATTCACGCAGATGGCCCAGCCTTGTTTGCTCCCGGTGCCCTGTAACTTCAGGCCTCAGCGTTTTTCTTCAGAGAGCTCTAAAGTCACACAGCTTAACCTCTGGTAGCAAATCCTCTTTTGGCAACAGCATGTGATCTTGACAACATTTCTGGCTTCACTGTGGACCCAGGTGGAAGAAAACACAGGCCTAGAGGATGGGACTTGGTGGGCGAGTCCTCCATGCTCTAGAAAACAAAAACTTTTGTAACTATTATATGTTATTTATTTTGGGGGTCAGTTTTGGAGTTTCCTTAAGGGCATAACTACAGAAAGAATGACGTGGAAATTTTACTTGCGTTTATTAATAGAAATAAAAATGATTCTTAAGGAAGAAAACTAAGCATGTCAAATAAACCTTTCGCCCCAAATCAATACTGGGCCAAAGCATCTGGCTCTTCAGCCTTCACCAAGGGAGAGTCGAACATGGGTGTGTCCTGATTGAGTATCACCCAGGAGCCTCAGTTTTCTCATCTGCACGGTGGGAAATGCTAGCCTGTACCACCTAGGTCCCTTAGGATAAAATGGGAACATGCTTGTGAAGTTCTTTGAAACTGGGTGTGTCCCTCTGTCTGGAGAGCTGGGGAGGAAGACTCATTGGAAATAAGATGACCACTCAGCTCTGGGTAAAGAGGACCTCTGCACCATCCAGTTTCTGGCATGTTTTTCCCTGGTCAGCCGCACCCAGAACACCCAGTAACCCTCCCTTGACACAGCCGGGAAGAAGAGCCCCATTTTCTTTTTGGATTTTGGGGAGTGAATAGGGGGAGGGTGATGTGGGTGTGGTTTCAGTTGTCTGACAGTTAACCCACAAGCAAGGGTTCTGTGCCCCTTTTAAAAATATAACTCAAAAACTGCCCTCTTGTTCCTTAGAATTATACCAGCCCTGTAGTGTCCCATGTAGTCACGGTTCATTGGGACCTTGGGAGGGCCAGGCACTGTGCTGACCCTTCACGTGCGTGTTCGTTTGCTGTCACAGCGAACCCAGCATCCCCACGTCACAGACGAGGAAACTGCTGCAGAGAACTCTGAGTTACGGACCCAATATCGTCCAGGTGGCACAGGCGAGTCAGGAATTGAAGCAAGTCTGTTGAGCTCTGCAGCATGTTCTGACGATTATTTTAGAGGAGTTTTGTTTTTGGTTCTCTAACATCACCGAATTCATAGCAAACTGCTGATACACGGTTGTTGCTCAGGTTACGTGCCCTCTTTCCTCTGCGTTCTTTCTGTCCTGGTTAAGGGCAGAGTGACAGTGCCAGGTCGGAGGGGCAAGGGGGAGAGAAGACCCGAGTATCGTGTGCGTGGATGCGAACTAGTCTAGCGAGGAGTTCCTTACAAGCACCTGTGCATTGTGAGGTGCATCAGTGACCCCCTCTTGCTCCCCAACCGTCCTGGCTTCTGGGATTTCGCCTCTCCAACTCCATTTCCTGTGCGGTTGCAGTTGATTTTGTAGGACTGCCTAAGGCTCGGCACGGTGACTGCGAGGTGGCTTCGTGGCAGAGACTGCAGTGGACCCTCAAACAAGGAACTAGATGCTGCAGTTCCTGTCAGGGAGACTCAGCAAAACAGGCCTTGGGGAGGGCTGCTCTTCTCTACTCTTAAAGCTGCAGGATGGAGCCAGGACCCAGATAGGATGGGCTTGCGATACTCGTGGTGTTCAAGCAGCCCTCAGTGAGTATCCGCTGCTAGACCGATGCATCGTGGGTCTTCAGCGTTGGTTCGCTGGCATTTGATCTGGCTGGCTTTCGCTGATCTCAAGAAGACACATCTTTGAACTTCCTCCTGTGAATGACTCGTGTTGTCAGTGCTGGGAAAATGTTTTTTTGTTCTTGTTTTTTTTTCTGTGCTCGATTTGACAGTATTTTACATGTATGTTAGCATCAGCCCCAACCTTTTGCTTGGGTTGCATCATGCTAGATAAGGTGAGGAGGCAGCAGAGGCTGTGCCTGGGTGTTGACTGGTGCTTAGTGGTGGGGATGCCGAAATGAGTTGAAATGCACTCTGTGATTGTTGAATTTTATGTATGTTCCACGTACATAAACCATGAGTTTGGGGGCCAGCCATGGATACTCTGAATGCTGTAACCCCGTCTCTGAGGAATGGCTTCTTCATGTATGGTTTTCTTGCTGCAGATCCTAAAAAAAAAAACCCTGTAATGGAAAATCTAATATACTTGGTTAGCTTCTGATAAATACCATATCAGACTTAACAGTGTGTGTAATTTGAATGTGGTCATCGTTTAACAGCGCTAGACTCAGTGGACGGTTGGAAGGAGGTACGGAAGTTTCAGAATTAGGTCTGCGTAAAATTCTGGCCTTTTCACTTACTGGCCATATACTTGAACAGATTATTCCTTATGCCTCTCATTTCCTCACATGAAAAATGGAAATACACTGATCCCTGCCTCAAAGTTGTTCGGAGGATTAAAGGTAAGCTATATTCATCTGGTACCAAACTAATATATTTTTTATTTTTTTGTATTTTCATCTTTGCTCTCTTCTTCCTCATGTTTTCTCACCCAACTCAGTAAAATCCTAGTTGGTACCATGGTCTGCAGAGCCCCATGAGATCCAAACTCTGTCCCGCTCTGACATTTCCTGACGTTCACCTTCCCGGTGCTTTCTCTACACAAGATCCTCGCGCGTCTTCGCTGTGCTCTTTGCCTGTTCTCTCCCATCCCCGGACTCCATATGCCGGCGCTTTCATAGGACTCATGTCACTGGTCCAGTGTCCTCAGAGGTCCTCCTGACCACCTGTCTGAGGAATGCACTCTCTCCACCCACAGGAAGTTTCTGCCATAGGCACCAGCTTTTATTTTTTTAAAAGACGTATCTCTAACTGTAGCTATACCCTCTTCTAATAGAAACTCTGTGACAGTAGGAATTTGGGCTCTTATTTGTTCATTCATCTATTCCCAGCATCTAGGAACATAGTAGATACTGTGGGAATATATGTTGAAGGTTTGAATGAATAAATATATAACCTAAGTATTCATTTTCTGGAAATGTGGTATTTTGAGATATCTTGAAATAAGAACTTAAGTACAACGTAGAGAAGACCAGTTTCCAGGTAGAATTTATGTTTAATAAAATGTCATCCCATCTGTAGTAGTATCTTTTTGATGGGCTTTTGGAGACATTTTATCAATAATAGAAAAATACCTGTACGGACCCTTAGAGACAAGTATTGGTGTAGAGCCTAATGCATTTTCATGTACTGAGAAGTAGTATCTTTTTGTCCATGTGTATGCTTTAATATTTTTTAAGATTTTATTTATTTATATGCATATGCTTTTAGAAAACATATGCTAATATGAAAATGATTTTATTGGTTAAGATAAGAGTGTTAGAGGCAGAATACCTCTTAATACCTTTTTAAGATTTTTTTTTTTAAGATTTTATTTATTTATTTGACAGAGAGAGAGATCACAAGTAGGCAGAGAGGCAGGCAGAGAGAGAGGAGGAAGCAGGCTCCCTGCAGAGCAGAGAGCCCGATGCGATGCGGGCCTCATTCCCCAGGACCATGAGATCATGACCTGAGCCGAAGGCAGAGACTTTAACCCACTGAGCCACCCAGGCACCCCAACATCTTTTTAAATGTAATCTAAGAGAAACATTTTGCTCTTAACTTTTCTTACAGCTCATTAATCCATGTAAGTTTAATACCAAATTGCTTAGAATTGATTTTAAACATTTCTCTTTCAGGGGTGCTTGGATGGCTCAGTGGATTAAGCATCTGCCTTTGTCTCAGGTCGTGGTCTTGGACTCCTGGGGTCGAGCCTCTCATTGGGCTCCCTGCTCAGTGGGGAGTCTGCTTCTCCCTCTCCCTCTGTGCTCGCATGGATGCTTGCTCTCTGAAATAAATCTTAAAAAAAAAAAATTGATCTGTTAGCCCTCGTTCAGCCCTTAGCTGTGTGAAAGCTTGGTTCGTTAATCTATGCTTTTGTTCTCCATCTATGACCTCCATATATGCAGGTCATTGGCCCTTGTCTCTTGGAGGAGTAAAAATGGTATTTATGGTGGAAGTGTTGTGAAAAACGGAATCCTGCCTTACAGTGTATTTTTTTTTTTTTATTATGTACTGTGATTAGTTCCCAGTATTTCACTCAGTTCAGGAAAATCGTGTCAATGAATTAATTATAGAAGCTTTTTTTGACATGGCTGTTAAGGTGGATATTTGGGTGCTTTTGATTTTATAATAAAAATGATAATAAACACCAGCTGGGATTGAACTTTTAAAATACTCTTGAGTGGTACTGAGTAGGTGTTCGGCTTTGCCCGGGCCTCTGTGAGGTGGACGTCAGGAGAAAAGGACACATGGTCCCATGGATCTGTGGCTGGTTCTGCATTCTATGTCCCCATCTGTGCCATGCCTTTCTTTCTCCTGCCTGCCTGTCCCACCAGGGTCTGTAGATGTTAGGAATGTAAAACGTGGTTCCTGGCAGCCTGCTGGAATCTCTGTGGGGACCCACTGCTGCTCACAAGGAGGCAGGCGACGTCTGTCCCTGATCTGTGATGAGAGAGTGAGGTGGAGAGAGAGTGTGTTTAGAAACTTTTATAGTAAGCTGACAGAGTCATTTTAGATTGATTGACTCTAACAAGAACTTTGGGCTTCAGTTTTGTATCTTGTGTATTTTGCTTTTCTAGTAATTCATTTTTAGAATTTTTGCTTCTGTGGTGAATCAGATTGTTTTTGTTTTTTTTATTTTAAATCTGGTCCTTCAGTACTTTGAGCTGCTGCCTCGGAACCCACCTGACGACTGCTGGGGACAGCGCCGTGTGCAGGGAGAGCGGGGCGGTGTTCTGTGTCGTGGGACAAGGAGCACCCTAGGGAAGAGACAGCTGAGAAGAGTCCTGTCTAGTCTGTGAAAGAGACGTCTCTTTACTTTGACATATCTTATTTGTTGAACTGCTTCTAAGTAAGATGAATCCGTTTCCACAATGACTTATGAAAACTGCTGCCTCAGGGCAGTGGATTATATAAAAATATACAAGCTCATTAGAAGCTTCTTGGATTTAATAAGTATTGATTCTTTTCTTAAATTTTAATGACAGTAACCTTATATAAAGTCAAGTGAACTTCATGTCTGAAGGGTCCTGCCCAAACTAATGAGCAAGAATGCTTTTTTTTCCCCCCTGAACTGGTAAAAGCTAGTTTATAGAGTGATGACTTCGTTGTGATTAAGGTTACCGATTTTTCTAAGTAGAACAAATGACCTATCTATAGGATTGTGGCAGCTTCCCCACTGGAAGCTTGTTAATCAGCTGCTTTCAATGGTCACCATTATCCTGGAGATACAGAATCATATTTAGGTCTAAATCTTTTATACTGCGTTTCAAATGCTTTTCAGAAATAAGATTGGGAGTAATGGATGTGCATTCCTAGCCCTCGGTCGTGATTAGATGATGAGCATCTAGAGTTGTTTGATTGTTGTTCTGTGTATTTGCTTCATGAGAAAGCAAAAGAAACTTAACATTTTAAAGATGTGTTATCTCTCTTCTAGTGGTTGGATATTGCACTTTTCTTCCTCATCTGTTTTGTCATCCTTCTCAAATTACTTCATCCAGATAGTTCTGTTATTCTTCCCAAGTTTCAGATTTATTTTATTTTTTAAAAAGATTTTGTTTATTTATTTGACAGAGAGAAACACAGTTAGAGAGGGAACACAAGCAGGGGAAGTGAGAGAGGGAGAAGCAGGCTTCCCGCCGAGCAGGGAGCCCGATGTGGGGCTCAGTCCCAGGTCTCCGGGATCATGACCTGAGCTGAAGGCAGTCGCTTAACCAACTGAGCCACCCAGGCACCCCTCAGATTTATTTTGTAAGCATTTCTTTCTCTTTCCCCAGCCCGGAATTTGATGTTAGTCACAGTGATAATGGTCTTCTTTCAGGATAATTCTCACATGCCTGTATTTCTCCCCTCATTAAGTACACTTTGTAGGCAGAAGACAGTAAGTAGTTATGAAGTCAGTAACTGTCATGGAATAGACAGAGAATCGTGTGTTCTGCGAGAGACCAACTTAGCTTTATAGAAATAAAGATCCAGGTAATACTTAAATAGAAATCTTTGTGCTATCACTTGGATGGCCTCAGCCATCTGGGGAGGGAGAGGGTAGAAAAAAGAAAAAGTGCATTACTGAGTGAGTGCGGATCAGTCAGTTGGGTTATTTCTTAGATGAAGATCCATTTGGTGTTGGTCTGGCATTGATCTGGGATGAATTAGATAGAACTGTCTGCGTCCGGACTCAGGTTTATTTCTCTGGGCCCCCTACAGTAGAGTGCTTGGGGACACCTGCACCACCCTGTGTGTCCTCTGACTGAGGCCAGAAGCAAGAATGCTAGCAAGGGGGAGAATTAGCATTGATTTTTTTTAACAATTATGTCAGACATACTATTATTCATAATGCTGGCACTAAAAAGATTTAATAATAGCATTTATTTCATTTTCAGGTGTTAGCTCACACATTGCATTGTTTTTTAAGCAGTGCAGCTGATTTTCTGTTTTGTGTTCTGATATTTTTATACTTGATCTTAGCCAAAAGACCAAGAAGCAGTTGTGTTCTGATATTTTTACTTTATCCTATTCTCATCTATTTCTGTGGTCTTATCATTATTTTTGAGAACCCTCTAAAATACTTTATCTTGAGTATTTAAACCATTTACCCAATGTTAAATGTTAGTTTTAACATTAAAAAGAAGAAAATAAGTAATGAATGCTACAGTGAGCATCATTTTTGCTTCTGTTAAATTATTTCTTTAAACTAAATTCTGTGGATTCTTGTATAATTAGGTCAAAGGAAACAGCCGACTTATCAGCCTGACTGTGCTTCTCTTATTAAAATGAACTGGCACCTGTAGGTTACTTTCATGTAGTGCTTTACAACTTCGGCTGTGCACTAGAATCTTCGGAGGAGTCTAATTACACATTAGAAGCTCCTGGAGAGCTCTAAAGACTTCTGATGCCTAAGGAGCACCTCTAGAGGTTTTTATTTAATTGGTGTGAGGTATGACCTGGACATAAGGATTTTAAAAAACTCTCCAGGTGATTCTAAAATGCAGTTAAGGTTTAGGAACTTTGCCTTGGTGGGAAAATGAGACTTAACATTATATCTGAAAATTAATTCCTCAGAGTTATTTGAATTAGGTTGGTGGCTTAAATCTGATTCATTAAAAAAAAAAATCAACACCGAAGCAGGTTGATCACATCAGTAAATGTTCAGATATCAGTCTAGTACAAATTTGGCTTAATTTTAATTTTTACTTATCCTGTGAATGTTGGTATGTTAGATATTTATGCACGTATCATATAATCAGTATCATGGCAAGATGCTAAAAATCATTTTTTTTTAAGATCTTGAAAACAGTGCTGTAAGGTGAGACTAGAAAATGGCCGAACGGCTGTCAGAGGAGGAGCAAGGTGTTCCAGAAGTCCTGGGGCCACTGAGTCAGCCCAAGTGGCCTCTCCGAGTAAAAAGAGAGAAAGGACCATGGAAGCCGTGGGCCACAGACTATAACCTCGTATCTGTGACACACAGTGATCTAGAATCTGCACCCCCAAAACTTAACCCCTCAAGGAGCAATGTTAAAAATACTTCACGGGCCGCACTGCTCCCCACTTCCTGGTGCAAACTAGCAGAAGTGGTTTTGTGTGGCGGTTCAGCGCATCGGCCCTGGTTCTGGCTCCGTGACGTCCTAGCAGGTCACTCAGCTTCTCACGCCGTCAGTTTCCTCATCTGGAAATGGGGGTAATATCGTCCTTCACAGCACAGTTGAAGGAATAAATGAGAGGATTCATAGAAAATGCGAGGCTCAATATTCGGTTTATGTTAGACCGTTAATGAACGCAGCTGTAAGAGGAAGCGACTAGGGTGTGTACCCCCAGCTTGTGGAAGGAAATAGAACCTAAACGTAATAGTGAGCGTAGCTCTAATCCCTACAGCAACTCTGTGAGAAAGCTGCATTTTTGCCACTTTTTTGTAAACAGGTGAAAGAACTTGGGCTGCGGGAAGCCAGCTGAGCCTAGACCAGAGTGATAGAGAGGGGGTTCCACTCACACCGCAGCAGCCTTTGTCATCATGTCACCCAGTGATTCAGCTTCCAGGGAAATCTGCATTCAGTGCAATGAGATAAATTGGTAGGGGTTTGTCACGGCGAGTAGAATATTTTTCCCCCCTTAGGGACAGCTGGGTGCCAGGTAGTGTCCGTTTTGTGACCAATGGAGTGAATAATTGAGTGTGCCTTTTTCTTTTCCCCCCAAGATTGGAGGAATAAATGGCACAATTGGCACTGTCTCATTTGGGAGGCACAGGCTTATTTTGAAAGAAGCAAGGCAGTGAGAATCTGGGCTGTGCAGTTTGCCCCGCGTGTTGTCCAGGCACCTGACCCGTGGCTGGTATGGAGTAAGGGGGGCACTTTGGAACGTTTCACCAGAGAATGCCTCTGTGGTGGGAAACCAGTGGGCTGGGAATGGACTTTCTTTGAATTTGTGTAGAAATGCTTCCCCTGCGGGCCTCTTTGCTCCCTGCAGACTTCAGAGGATCCCAGGTGCTTCCTGCTGTGGCAGCTGGTGGGGCGGGGGCGGGGAGGGGGGTCCCATAAAGAGCAGCCCTGCCACCTAGAGTGCTGCTGCTGCAGGAGACTGGGGGAGCCCAGGCTTGGAGCTCAGTCCTGCCTGGATTCAGATCCAGCACACCAGGGCTGCCGGCTGAGTGCTCACCGAGGAGGGTACTGATGCTTCCTGACCGCCTACTGTGTGCTGGGCAGTGTCGGATAATTTGTTTCCTGCCCCTTTAATCGCCACAGCAACTTTGTAAAGGGTCTGTGACGGTCTTCTTACAGATCAGAATGCATGCTCAGAGAAGCTAAGCATCTAGGCCGGACTCACTTCTCCTAAGTGGGGAGGTTGGTCGTTTGAAGCTGGGCTTATCAAGGGATAAGGAAATGCTGAGGGAAATGTCGATCTTGAGCAAATGAGTTAATGTTTCTGAGTCTCCATTTCCTCTCCTCTGAAGTAGGAATAGCACTTCTTTGAAGGGTCAAATAGTGTACCTAAAAGAACCTGCCCGTTTCTTCATAGATTCCCAAATCATACTAATTTGTTACCTAACTTAGTGATCATAGAAAGAATTGTTACCTCTGTGTTTTATTAAATTAATGTTCTATATTTAACTTTTTATTTTGAAAAATCTCCAACTCCCAGGAAAGACTCAAGAAGGGAACAATTCATTGCCCTGTGCCAGGTGTTAACATTCGTTGTGTTTGCTTTACTGGTGTATTTATATACATGCAGTGCTACTGAACTCTTCGGAGGGTCAGTTGCAGGCATGTCCCCTCATTCTAGGGTATTTCAGCGTCTTCTTATCACGGTGCAGTCATCAGTTATACAACATTGATATAAGGTGCTCTCATATGTGGTTTATATTCCCTTTTTGCCAACTGCCCAAGAGGATCCCTTTTGGCTGTGTTCTTCCCCTGACCTTAACCATGCCATGGGTCTGGCGGTCACGGCATGCTGTCAGCTCCTTGCCAGCCTCACCTTCTCAGCTATTCCTGCCGCTACGCGGGCTCTTCTGGAGTTATTTCTTTAGGTGGTGTCTCTCTTTACAGAGAGCGAGTTCTTTGTGACCTTGAATTATTGGTAAACATCTTGAGGAAAACAGGTGTATTTGTACTCTCCCAATTAGGGTGAAATCCCAGCATCTGTTTGAGTACCGGCAGCATGTCAGGGGATTAAGCAGGGGATGGGGGGGTGCGCGGGGTGCACGGGGGACCAGGCGGGAGGATGGTCCTTGTCCTCAGTCTCAGGGTTACAGAAGAGGGAAGAGAACATCGCGGAGCGGTGCAGCAGGGCTTTCGGAGCTCGTCGGGAGAGGGCCCTGGGGCTTGTGGTGCAGGGTCCGGATGAAGGGGGACGGGCAGAGAATGATTCAGAACAATGTAAATTGTGTTACGGCCATTTGATTACAAGTTTCAGGGTAACGATGGTATCAGCTGACCTTTCCTGTCTTGTAATCTGTTCTGGGGTCTGGCTGAATGTGGCAATCTAAGAAACTCTTGAAGGCTTCAGTACTCTCTGATGGAGCAGGAACGAAGCAGTCCCCACAGTTGCATGACTGTCACAAGGGCAGTAAAAGTGCCCTCTTTGGGACGAGAAATGAAATGAGGAGTGATCGTGGCCTACAGCATTTACATGCCCTCATCTGTAGATCTCCCATTCACTCATTTAAAAACAAAAATACAGGGGCGCCTGGGTGGCTCAGTCTTTGAGTGTCTGCCTTCGGCTCAGGTCATGATCCCGGAGACCCGGGATCGAGTCCCACATTGGGCTCCCGGCTCGGCGGGAAGCCTGCTTCTCCCTCTCTCACTCTCCCTGCTTGTGTTCCCTCTCTGGCCGTGTTTCTCCCTGTCAAATAAATAAATAAAATCTTAAAAAAATAAAATAAAAACAAGAAAGCAAAAACAAAACCTCAGCCGAGGCTCTGGGGCCTACGACTTCACCCATAGAAACAACCAGAATTTCAAGTTGGCTTATGGGTGTGCTTTTCTGTCTTCCCAGACTTGATTTGGTTGCAATAAAATCTTTGTGTAATATTCCTAAGATGAATTTGAGATTCTCAGGCATATCCCCCTCTGTGGCAGAAATATGAAACTGAAGGATAACTTAATTACTAACTATAGACCCAGAAAGGACTTCTCATCAAGTGAAGGCTGAGTAGTTCTTCTCCAAGTCCAGAGGAGACTAAACAAGGAAAATGGATGTAAAGGGGGAACCACCATAGTTCTACATCAAGTCTGTACTTTTGTAATTACTGAGCGTTGAGCTCTGCCCTCCTGGTTCTAGGTGGGAGCCTCCCTGCCCACCTAGGAAGGAAGGTGGAGGGGGAGAGAGCAGGGCTCTGCCTTCCCTTCCCTTACTGGCCCCACCACCAAGCAAGTCTTTCTTTTGCAAATGCTTCTGTTTGAAGACGTTCACCTGCCTAGAGGATTGAAGACAGGGTGTTAGGTGTTTCTGTGGCAGTGTACCAGGCGGCAGTCCCCAAGAGGTGCCTTGCTGCTCAGTCCACAGCGTGGGGACCGCTCTCTTCAGACGCACCTGCCGGCTGTTTGTTGCGTGCTCCAGGGACACAGGCGAATGGTAGCAGTGATGGGAGCATCCTGTGGAAGCGGGGTGAGTGCAGGCTCCCTGGAAGTGCTCCCTTGAGCCCCGAGGGGCAGGGGGCTATTTGTACCCTGGCTTAGTTTCTTTTCAGCTGTCATTTTCTGGCTCTGAGATTGGATGCATTTTGACCAACACTGCTACAATGTTGTCATAATTCACTGCGGTTTTTCCTTCTTAGTGGTACAGAAAGTGATGGTACTTTTACGAGTAATAGCCTTGTAATTTTGACCAAACATGGTATATTTAGTGCATCAAATGCCACACTTGTAAGCATAAAACTCTTATTTCCTGACACCCATATACCGTGCTGTGGCTGTCTCACGGTGGTTCGTGTTTGACCTCAGACTGTGTGTTTACATTTATTCTGGAGGAAAGTTGTCCTATTTATCCTTGCAGCCCTGGCATCTAGCACAATGCCTACCACTTGATAGGTGTTCAGTAAATGTTTCACCGAATGATCTTTGAATATCACCTTGTGAAGCCAGACCATACAAACAAGGTTCTAGTTAGGAGTAATTAGAAAAAAGAAAGTAGCGTAATTCAAGTGGAAACACTGAATCATGCAAGAAAGGGAGAGTACTCATAGGACTGGCCATGGAGTAGCTACGAGCGGCGCTTCTAGATGCTCAGTAATGGAGACACGGAGCGTGGCACCGCAGAACTGCTCAGAGGAGAAGGGGACAGGCCGCATGCCTGTGGTTTCAGGGAGGGCAGGTAGGGAGCTAAGCACTGCCTCTCGGTGTTGGGAAGTTGCTTTCTAATGCCTCATCAGCCCCCGTTCCCTCATTCCCCTGCCGTGCATGTGCGTCTGCTCTGTGATTCTGTCCTTTGGAAATGTATAGTTTTTTCTATAACATAGACCCAAAATGATAGGCCCCATTTTCATTTGTTACTAAACCAAAGAAAATATTTCTCTTTACACTTATTTTTGCACCCTGTGCTGATTTTCTATCTTAAACCTTCAGGAAGTTAGAGCTCTAATAAGCACCATTCTTCTCTTGAGGAGCCTTGTATTCTGGTGAGAGGGATAAGACAGGTACATAAATAACCATTAAATAGCTCAAAGTGGGTTTGTTTGTTTTAAAGCCACGAGACAGTAATAGAATAAGGTCTTATGTAGTCAGAGGGGAGGAAAGACTATATCACTGGGGAGAAGAATGGAAGAAGTCTGGAAACCAGACTGAAAGATGGGTGGGGTTTGGATAGGCTGGCATTGCTGGCTGATGAAGTGTGCTCGGGGAATGGACGACGACAGACTGGCTGCAGGATAGGACAAGAAGGCGAGAGCAGCAGAGTAGCACATAAGGGCGGCCTGGCTGGCTCAGTCGGTAGAGCACATGACTTTGGACCTCGGTGTTGTATATTTGAGCCCCATGCTGGGCATAGAGATGATTTAAAAAAGAACAGGACGTGGAAAGGTAAGCTGACATGTAGAACGTAGGTGCCTTACCATGGAAACCCTGCTGGCCAGGCGGGAGCATCGTTGCTATGGTGTGCCAGTGTGGCTCTCCTCGCAGAGTGGAGATGGTGTTGTCCGGGTGTTCTTACTAGCTGCGTGGCCTTGGCCATCAAGCTCTGTGGGCTTCTGTTTTATGTCTCCGTACAGGACAGATGGGATGCTAGGATGCTTCCTAGAATGCTTACGATTAGAAGGGAAAGCCTACGCCATAGGGGCACAACACAGCGCGTCTTCACTCCCAATGTAGAAAGAACGAGAAGCACAGCAGAACCTCTGGGAAGGAGGATGGCGTCACTCTTACGTTCAGATGATTTCTTTGGGTAGATTTGGGGAGCAGTGGAGGTTCTAGGGCAGCTGGCCTGTAACAAACGTGTCTGCAAGAGTCCAGATAATTCGATGAAGGCCTGAGCTAGCACAGTGCCTGTAGGAATCGAAGTAAGGCACTGCATGGGAGACACACTGCAAACACAGGAACAACGGAATGTTCTGAAGAAGGGTGATGGCGTTACTACGGATGACAGTGGTCTCATTCATGGAAATAAGTTCAGAGTTGCTGCTGTTTGGGGGAACAGGGGGAACATAAAATTGAGTTTGGAAATTTGAGAATGCCCACTGCACATCCTGGTAAAGACACTGAAATAGTTATAAATGTGGGGCAGAGCTCAGACCTGGCAGCGGGAGAGAAATTTGGGAGGCGAACCGGCGCTGTGGGAAAGGACAAATGAGAGTAGGAGACTGTAGAAAGTTGACATGCCTCCACATCTGAGATGTGCGAAGGAGAGAGAGAAAACTGTAGGCAAGTAGGATGGTTCTTTATGAACGTCCAGTGAGAATAAATTTCAGCAGAAGAATCAGGTCATTATTTTAAAATTCTACAAAACTCAAAGGGTGATGGGGACAAAGAAAGGCCGCTGGATTTGGGGTTTCTTGTCAATGGACACATGTGACAAAGAGGTTTTAGTAGCAGTAGAGTGAGGAGGAGTCAAATAGCAGAGCCTTGAAGCTTTGGGGTGACCAGTAAGGAGACGGAATGGGGGTGGGGGGCAGACAGGGCGGGCCAGTAGGTTGACAGCAGCATGCCTCCACCTCAGCACTGCTGACAGTTGGGACCTTACAATTCCTTGTGGTGGGGAGCTGTCCTGTGCATTGTAGTCCTCCCCCATCCCCAGGCTGTAACTGCCAGAAAGTGCCTCCATGTTGTCAAAAGCTTAGGTGAGTTCTGGTCTACAAGGCAGAGTACAGATTGCTGCTGCTGCTTTCCGCAGACACGCAGGGCAGCTGGCACCCCCTCTGCTGCCACCGCTGCTCTGTGTCCTGCTGCTGTTTGGGGGGGGGGGCAGAGCTAGTTCAGAAGTGTGTGCAAAACCGCAGGCACCCAGGAGAGGATTACCCGGCGTAGGCTGGCAGGAGACCAGGGATGAGCAAACCCACTGTTGAGAAGAGGCGTCCTTGACATTAGAGCGATGGGCAGAGGCCAGTTATTAGTGGCTGAAGATTGTTCTAGCTCACGTCAGGTGGCCTCAGGCGTCTCCCTGAGAAAGGCAAAAAGGTCACCTGAGAATGAAGTAGAGTTAAGATTGGGCCTTTGAGAAAATTATATAACTGAGTGAAAGCATTTCAGAGCAGTGAGTCCTAGCTCAATAGTGGACTCTAAAAAGTTTGTTAAAAATGTTAACTAAAATCTTGGGGAAGATTTTAATGAATTCATTCATTAAAAATCTATTAATTAATTAATTAATTAATTAAAAATCTTTGGGGAAGATACAGCCCAACCACTGTAATACTACTTTTATTTGTGCATTTTACCGTCTAGACTTACCTAAATTTTTACCCTTTTTATTTTGCTTTTTCCCCTGAAAGTTGTAGATTTTAGCATTACTGGACTGCCACTTCCATTATTTTTAATGGCTGTATAATAGTCCAGAGATCTGTTCTTCATTTTACCAAACAGCCCTCTAATTACTGACCGGGTGGCATCCACTTTTTAATACCATTATACCTAAAATTTCAGCAAACATTTTTTGCCCAGAGCTTTGCCACATTTTATTAGTGGATGTAGGACAAGTTTTATACGGTGCTGAACACAGAGCACAAAACACATGGGCTTAAAATGCCACCTCAGGGGGCACCTGGGTGGCTCAGTCAGTTAAGCACCTGACTCTTGATTTTGGCTTAGGGTCACGACCATGAGATTGAGCCTCTTGTCAGGCTCTGTGCTCAGCGTAGAGTATGCTTGATATTCTTGATCGCTCTCCGTTTGCCGCTCTAGCTCATTCTCTATCTCTCCCTGTCTTTCTTTCTCAAATAAATAGATAAATGTTTTTTAAAAAAAGCCACCTCTATGAGTTCTTCCACATTTAAAATTGCAACCCTCAGAAAAACAAAAGCTAAAATGAACTGTTGGGACTTCATCAAGATAAAAAGCTTTTGCACAGCAAAGGAAACAGTCGGCAAAACCAAAAAAACAAAAAACCCCAACCTACAGAATGGGAGGGGATATTTGCAAACATCTTACCAGATAAAGGGCTAGTGTCCAAAATCTGTAAAGAATTTATCAAATTCAACAGCCAAGAAACAAAAGAGAGGCTCATAGGGGTAGGGCAGGAAAAATAAGATCAGGGAAGAAGCCAGACCATAAGAGACTCTTAAATATAAGAAACAAAATGAGGGTTGCCTGGGGGGGGGGGGGGTAACTGGGTTGGGGGATGGGCATTAACAGGCAGGTGATGTAATGAGTGCTGGGTGTAAGTACAGCTGATGAAACTGACCTCCACTGAAACTAATAAATACACTATGTGTTAATTGAACTTAAATTAAAAATAAAATTGCAACCCTCATCTCATCCCTGCTTTATTTTTCTCTGTAGCACTCGCTTTCTCACAAATGCCAGATGTTTTATTTACTCTGACCGCTCATCTCCTTTGTTAAGTATATAAATTTGCAACAGGCCAAGAATTTTGGTTTGTGTCACCAGCACCTGGAATACTGCCTGGCCCATAAATCCTTGCTGAATGGTGGGGTTTACCCAAACCTTTCAGGCACAGTGGGTTTGGAAGAGCGTCAGTTGCATGAGATACTCATGAAATCAGTAAGGGAATAATTGCCTTGAGCTAGTCCTTCGTATCTAGACAGACTGGGAAGCAACACAGATTCACAGGGACAAGGAATTGGGAGATTGAAGGGTTGGCACTTGGGGGTAATTGTGACAGCAAAAGCACATTCCTCTCGGGGAGGAGAGCATGGGGAGCTGTAGAAGGTAAATAGTGTGTGGTTACAGGTGGAAATTTCTCAAGCTTTAGATAGTAGCAAGGAAACAGTTTGAAAAGTAGTAGTAGCAGGGTTGGTAGAAAACTCCATTTTGCTGGGAATGGATTATGTCGCTTTTTAATTGCCCCTGCTTTGGCAGACAGTCTTCTATTAATATATTTGGTTCACAGTGGAGTGGTGGTATATAAATCAAGTTGTGTTTTCAAAGGCCTTTTTTTTTTTTTTATTGGAGTTATGGCTGTATGTGGTGATCCGAGCACTCGGGAGGTGCTAGTTATGTCTGTCTATGTCTGTCGGAGAGTTAATTGCCCAGAGCTAGTGGCAGTGCCATCCAAGCTTCACAGCCGAATTCAGAGAGAAGTTGCATCCCCCCTCATTCGGTGTAGCTGATTGGCTTCTTAGTTGAGTCATTCAGTTGAACTTTTAAGTGACTGTCTTACAAGTAGAATTGATCCCTTGAATGATGGGAAGATTAGGAGTGCCAACCCCCTGTACCAGTAAATACCCGAATATAAGTTTTGACTCCCCCCAAAACTTAACCTGCTGTTGATCGAAAACCTTACCAGTAACATAAACAACCAATTAACACAAAGTTTGTGTGTTATGTGTATTATATACTGTATTCTTATAATCCAGTAAGCCAGAGGAAAGACGTTAGTTAAGAAAGTCATAAGAGAAATTACGTTTACAGAACTGTACTGTATTCCTGAGGGGGGGAAAAATCTGTGTGTAAATGGACCCGTGCAGTTGCTCAAGAGTCAACTGTACTTTTCTACTTGAGGTCACTTTACTCCGAGTGGAGCAGCTTGGTAAGTTCGGAGAAGATTGAGCAAAGCATATGCTAGGTTCATTTGAACCAGCTGCTGGGGTGTCACTCTTGAGAATAGTCGTTATACTGGTTTTCTTTGGAGCAGCCTTCATTATGACCTTCAGCCAACACACGATGACTCGGTTCTAAGCTTCATAAAACAGCATATCATTAGTTTCAAATTCCAGGTACTATCTGATGACTTGTTACCGACAGGTAGGATTTAGTAAATGAAACGCTGCCAAGAGGGTTTCCTGCTCCTGTGGCATATGTGTTGTCTCTTCATGCTTCAGTCTGTTTACTTTTTCCATTTTAAAACGTAATCTCAAACAACACCTTCCTCCTTCTTCCAGAATCTCTGGCTTACCTTACCAATCTACTGGTTCATAAAGAGATTTCATGTCTTGAGGCCTGTCCCAGAAATGTTTCTTTACATACCTGTGCCTTCCTCAGCTTTATTTGTAGGTGAGGTATGTTTATGATGATATGAGTTGAGCAAGGTAGTTTGCTTTTTTAAATTAAAAAAAAAAAAAGTAACTTGAACTTCTTAGAACCAAGTGCTTCTTCATAATTATATAGATAAGTATGATATGACATCGTTGTCTGTATAGTTGACTTTGAGAGTTGTTAAGGAAGGTTGACGTGCCCTTGCCTGGGTTATAGTGTCTCCCTCCTCCCTTCCCAATGTAGCCGGCTGCAGTTAGCGGTGGGTACCACCCAGTTCAAGAGAAATGCTTAAGATAAGCCTTGCTTCTATTGAAAACCAGGCCCAAACCATCCTCCTTACATTTCCTCGTTAGTTGGTTGTTAGCATAACGTTAACTATTTTAAGGTCCCAGGACTCTCTCTATCGTGATCAAAAGACCACTCTTCGGGAGGAATCCTGCAGTTTTCATTGAATCCCTCTGTGACCTCTTCAGAGGTGGGTGGAGCACTTAAGCTCCCGGATCATTGGGGAACTGTACAAACTAGATTTCTGCTGCACAGCGTCCAGAGCAGTGGGGGTGGGGGGCACTGAGAGGGAAGAGCTGTGCCACGGGTGAGGGAGCAAAATGTGGGTAGACCCTAACCCGAGACTGCTTGCTTACAGGGAGAATGCTGCGGAGCCAGACTCCTGGAGCAGTTTATCCTATGAAATCCCGTATGGAGACTGTTCCGTGAGGCATCATCGAGAGTTGGACATCTATACATTAACCTCTGAGTCCGAATCACATCATGAAGCCCCATTTCCTGGAGACAGTTGCACTGGACATATTTTTAAACTTATGAACATCCAGCAGCAGCTAATGGTAAGGAAGAAAATGTCCACTTTCCAGGCTTTTGTGCCCTTACTCTTTCCCCCACTGAACCTTCCTATAATTAGAACACAGAAATGCTTTCCTCAAAGATTGTGAAACCTAAAGCAGTTTTAGCAGCATTAGATATTACTGCTTATAGATACAGAAGAGGAACAGGGGACTGGGAATTTTCTTCTCCTTTCTTTTTTTTGGCCAGGTTTTTGACATAATGAAAGATACACATACACATTGCAGATACAGAAATATGCAACAACTAGAACTTAGTTTTCCGGGCATAAAAGGAAATTTGCTTATAAATTTCTCAGTTTAGCTTTATAAAGCTAAGGAGCAAAACAGTTTCTGAGATTGTTTTTAAAGAACAAAGACCACATTTACTTAAAAATAAAGCCTTTTCACAACTATTTCAATGAGTGATGATAATGTTACTATATTTAAATTGATAGTTGTATGGTAAAAAGAGCACTAAAAAAATAAAGATTTTATAATCCACTCAAGCCTTCAAGATAAAGTCGTTGCCAGACATAAAAACATTACAGACTCCCTGGTAGCATTTATTATGGATAATATAAACGTCATATGGGTACATGTCTCTTGGCCGTAACATCTGAAAGGCTAAGTTTAGATAATTTTTCCACCCAGTTTATTTCAGAGCTGATTTGATTTGGAAAAAGCTTGACAGTAATTTCATTGCTAGTCCTCTAGGGTCAGCTCGGTACCAGAGGCATCTTTGGGAGCAGGCATTATTTTTGAGGCCCACAGGGCAGGATACTTCTTAGCAGGGGAGTGTGGTGTGCCGGCCTTTCCCTTTCCCAGTCGTGTTCGTGCCAGGACGGGTGTCATTTTCTTTTCCTCCGAACGGCTTGCCAAGGGGCCCGATATTTCCCGGGAGCTCTTCTTCCTAGGAGAATGATGGTCCAGCTTGCAGGTGCCTGGAGTTCCTGCATGATACGGGACTGTTTGGGAACTATGAGAAGTTAAAACTCGGGCAGGATGCGTGTGTTAGGAGCTTCTGAAACAACACTTGTCTCCCGAATCTCTGTTCTGTAATGTTCGCCCTTTATTACGTGGAATGACCTGCTTTCATGATCTTTAGGAGACGGTTACACTCCCACAAATGGGAGCCAGCTAAATTTGAACACTCTGCGGAGCACAGCGAAGAACCTTTTAGCGGAAGTCCATTTCTCTTGTACTCTCTTTGTAGAAAGAGAGTCCAACACATCGTATACTTGTATGTGTGAACTTGTACGGTAGGCCCGGTAGGTAGACAGGACTTGTCTGATGGTGGAGAACTGTAGGTATTCAGAGGGAGTAGGCGAACAAGAACAGCGCATGGCAGATATGCACGAGATGATCACAGTAGGTCAGAGAATGGGGAAGAACAAACAGATGTTTTAAAAATCATTTTATTTGTTGAACACATAGTACTAGTGTAAGAATTTTTGAAATCTTGATAGAAAGGCAAACCCACTGTAAAGATCTGCTGTATTTGTTTTTTTTTTTTTTCCTTCCATTTTTCCTTCGCCTTGTCTACATGTACCTGAGAATTTTGCATACATGACCTTAGATTAACTCTAGGTTTTATCTGGTTTTCTTAGCATTGTATCATAAATCTGTATTTCAGCCTTTACCATGGTCTTCATAGTTAACGGTATGGCTTTGCCCTCAGGTTGACCAACCATGGTTTTTTTTTCAACGACTCCCATATAGTTGGTAATATCTGCTTATTTTTTACGATACTGTAAAGTTGTAAAAAGCAGTTTTGACATGACCTCTAGCATCCTCAAGCCGCTGTACTGTCTAAGAATAATTAGGACTTGGATCTTAGTAGTCTGATATGTTTCTTATTTCATACTCAGTGCAGACAACAGAGAAACTGGTTTTACCAAAAGCAAAAGAGTATCTGCCATGCCACTGTTCTTGAGATTATGGCCCCCTAATGAAAAGTGGTAGGCTAGTTTGAGAAGAGCCTGTCTGGGGGATTTAAGGACACTGCATAACTTCTCAGTACGAATTTCCGGCTCAAGAGCTTCAGCCTGCACCTTGCAAATGATGAGACTTTACCCCCCTGGTTAGGACTTCCTTTTACTCATAATACATGAGGAGGGATGGTAGTAACTCTGCTCCTCTCGAGACCCTATAAAAATGTCTTTCTCAGCTGAAGATAGTCATTATGCTCTTGTCAAGGTTTTTGAGGGTCACCTTTCTAAAATAAGTTCATAATTTAGGAAATAGCTATGTTGTATATTTTCGACCATTTATCATTCCAGTGGGAATGTAGCTGCAAGAGAGGAAAGTGTTATCAGGAACAAGAGAAAATATGTTTATATTTCTTGGGATCAGCTTTTCATGTGATCTTAGGAGGGTGGAATGGCAGCGAGTTCTCTCCAGCAGGACTTTTGCTTCTCGATGTCAGTGACATCTTTTCCCATGGGCAGCTTTTATAACTATCTTTCATTTCCTCCTAGAAAACAAACCTTAAGCAGATGGACAATCCTGTGCCCTTAATGGTGACAGCACAGGATCCTTCAAGTCTGCCCAATGCCCAAGATCCAGATGGCCAGTCTCTTTGCCGCACATCGGATCCCGGGGACAGCCAGCAGCGCTCGTCTCTGCCCGAAGACCCTGAGCCCCCTCCATGCAGCCACGGGAGCACTGTGGGGGAGACTGAAAGTTCCTCTGATTTGTCAGGTGTGGCTGAGGAAGAGACGGACTGTTCCTGTAAGGAGGAAACTAAAGGTGTGGGGAGAGCAGGGGAGGAGGCAGAGCCATCCCTTACTGTGGACTGTGGAGCAGATTCTGATCCCAGCAGCCGCCTTCTGAGCATGCCTGCTTGTGGAGGAGAGGGCACAGGAGACACTGCATCTGGTGAAATCAGAAATGGAGAAACTGGAACAAAATCTGCATTGGCCACAGACCAGGGGTCTCCAAGCACTGGAGACCGCGTCCTGCAGGGAGGTGTGGGCATGCAACTGGGCACCGCTCCCACTGCTCATTTCTGTCGGGGGGTGCTGGCAGTCAGCGTCCCAGTGACCGCAGGGGAGACAGAATGTGGGCTCCTGAACGCGGACGTTGCCATCCAGTTGGATGTGCTTGCAGGAAAGGAGGATGCAAAGGAAAAGTTTGAGAACTGTCCTATGAGCACAGCTGGAGCCTCTGACGTACAAGTCACAAGGCAGCCTGTAGATAAAGCCGCTGTTCCAAACTGTGTGTCTGCCACCAGCTCCCCAGGTGGAAAGCAACCTGCTGAGTCTTTACTTGCATCTAGGAAGGGAGATGCCTCCCCTGTGAAAACTGCAGAAACAGAAGCCTCAGCAAGTGGTGAAGGGAGTGCTGGGGCTCCCGTGGACCAGAGCTCCCTGCTAGTTTCGGCTGCTGCAGAGGACACGACTTCAGACGGGCTCGAGTCTCCTGCGCCCTTGGCAGGCACAAGTGAGGCAGCGTCACCCCCTGATCGGACCTTTCCTGGGACACAAAAAGACGCGCCAAGCCAGAAATCAGAAACGGATTCATCTCACAGTCAGAGCCAGAAGAGCCAGTTGCCCCTCTGCTCTGCACCCGGAGGGGACACTCCGTGTGCTGCCCCTGCCTGCGGGCACGACAGAGGGTCTTCTGGTGGCATGCTTGCTGCGGAACACTGCGATGGCCTCGGTACCTGGCCCGAGAGCACCGGCCCAGGACTGCCCCCCACCCAGCAGCCACCCCCGGCCTTCTGCCGTGCAGGTCTGCAGGCTCACACAGCCACCCCTGGCCATCTAAGAGACACCCAGGAACAAGTGGAATTTTGTCCTTTGGAAGTTCTGGAAAAAAAGGGCCAGGGAAAAGATTTGAACCTAGGAGCAGCTTTAACAAATACGCTTGAGGTGCAGCCACAGGCGGTTGTCCTCAAAGCGGAGAAAGGACTGGTGCCAGGCCAGGCCGTGACATCAGACACGGGTTCTCTGGCAAGCAGGCCAGGCAGTGAATCAGTAACCAAAGATGACGCACTTTCTCTTGTCCCCTCCCAGAAAGAAAAGGGAACAGCAACTTCTGAACTCCATACAGCCACAGATAGTGGAGATGGCCCAGGCGGAGATTTGGGTGATCCTGAGAAGCAGCCATCAGAAGACGGTGCCGTAGGCCTGCCTGCACCCTCCGCTGCCCTCCTTCTTCAGCCCAGAATGGGGAATACCAGTCCCATGGGACTTGGTGGGGACCATGGAGGTCCCTGCCTCTCAGCAGCCCCCGAAGTTCTGGATATCGAGGGGGGTGCTGACACGTCTCTGCTATGCACGGGTAAGGCCACTGTGGCCTCTGATTCCATTCTGACTGAGGAAAGGAAAAAGCTGGTGGTTCCAGAAAGCTCTGAAGCTCAAGGACAAGATGGCAGGGATAAAGCAGTGACTTGTGCCTCTGTGAAGGAAGATACTTGTTCCTCAGGCACATTGCAGGAAGAGCAGAGAACACCACCTCCTGGACAGGAGGCACCGGGATTCTCTGGAGAGCCGGGCCCGCCTGCCTGCAGTGAGGACAGAGCTCTTGAGTGCGGCAGTGCCCTGGACACACCCTCCGCCCGCCTGAACACTGAAACTGAGCATAACAAGGAAGTGGCCCCACCAGTCTCGCTGCTGACTGAAGGTGAGGCTGCACAGAGCCCGGTGCCACAGGGAGCGAGGCTGCCTGCCGACCCGCGCCAGGAAGCCTCGGGTGCAGGGCAGAGCCGCCCAGCCGCGTTGCCGGGTCTGTTACCAGATGGCGCTGGGGCTCTCCCTTGCAGTCAGTCTGCTCTGCATGTCGGCGTGCAGAGTGCTGGATCTCAAGGTAAAAGCAGTGCTGCTGAGGTGAGTGGAGATGTGGGGTTGGATGCTGCCGTGGTTACGGCTCCACAAGATACTGTCGGGGCCACAAGAGAGGCTGTATCACACTCTGCCCAGGACCTCCCGATTTCAGAAGTCTTGAGTCAGGAGAAGACGATGATCCTGGGCTTGCCAGGAGCTTCAGCAGATAAAGGTGTGACTGACCTACAGGGTGTTGCAGCTCCTGAGATGGTACCTGTCGGTTTGAAGGAAGTAGACCACAGCTGCGGCGTGGCCGCTTCCACAGAGGCACAGGTGGATGCTGACGCATGTCACATCCTCCAGCAGCCGCCGGCCAGAGAGCTCCCCACCGAGGCCGGACTCTCACGCAGTGGGGAGCAGGCCCCAGGTGGGGCAGGGAGCACTTCCCCTCTCCCCTCTGCCGTGCCTCTGCCCGAGACAGCAGACTCTATTGAGGAGGCTGCGAGTCGCCTAGTGGAGGCTGTCCTGGACCAAGTCAAGTCCTCGGGAGCACTGATCACGCGGCAGGGGATCAGTCACATGTCACCGTCCAGTCCTTCAGAATCAGGCCCAGTGACTGAGCAGCCGGAGAGCACTTCTGCAGGGAAAGGGAGCTCTTTCCAGCCTGAGCCGACCCCACACATGGGCAGTATCTGTGAAGAAGCCCCTGGCAGCCGTGCAGGGGGATCGGCTGACAGGGAGGAGCCGGAGAAGATGGTTCTGCCCGCTGAAGGATCTGAGCCCGCCATAGGTAAGCCAGGCAGAACACAGAAGGAACAGTTCAGGGGCAAACTCTTTTAAGAGCCTCAGATTTATGCTGGTATAAGAAGGAGGCCTCTTCGTGGTTTAGCAGCATCTTTTCATTCATCGGGTAAGTTGCCGAGTTGATAGTCCCCACCGTCAGGAGAGGGACGTCCTGTCAGTGTTGGACAGATTTTGCTTCCAGTATCGTAGACTCCGGACTTGATGAAGCCTATAAAGGCTCTGTCCTGCCACCCTAGAGCAGGTGCAGTTTTGCTAACTGAGAAAATGGTCTCGGTCGCAGGTGTTTTACAGTGCTAAAGGAATTTAGCAGATGTTTTTATTCACGTGGCTTAGTCCTTTTTCTAGAACTGTGAAAAGCAGTGCTGAAAAAGTATGTTTTGCTTACAAGCCTGGAACACTTTTCTTTCCCTGTTACCCTAGTCTGTATTCTGAGCAAATTTAGAGTCAGCGTGGTTTCATGAAACAGTTGTGTCGTTCTGTGGGAAAGACCCTACATCCAAAAGGGTGGTATTAGGTCATTGGGGAGGGCGGGGGCTGGGATGGGGGAGGGGAACAGAGAGAACGCCCTCGTTTTCCTGCCGGCCCACGGAGCTGACTTCCAGTTCAATCGCCTGTTGCTCTGGGGCAGCAGTCTGGGTTTGGGAGCATGCGCAGTGTAGGGGATGGGATGCAGGATGTCCGCCCGAGTCTGCTGAGCTGCTGTCACAGGGCACACGTTGTGTCTGCTTATCTTGGTGAAGCAGCTGCGCCCAGCCGATTGCTCACACAGCAGCCTGTTCCATCTGTGGGTAACCATGTCCAGAGAGAGCAAAGAGAAACCGCGGTGGCTGGGGGGGAAATAAACGATGTGAATAAAACTTCTTCCCGGGAGTTGAGGCCGAAGCCGAAGCTGGCATCCAGGGTGCTGTTGACTCCCGAATCCTTAGAGGTCCCTTCGATTGGTACTTTGATGCCACCACCTGTTACCAGGTGTAGACAGAGGACCAGACTCCGTGCTCGCCCCCAGGCTGTGTAGGTAAGAAGTAGCCTGAATTGTTTTTAGTGTTCCTTTGTTTTTGCTGCCCTTGCAGTGTTTGAGAATCTCCTTAAGTGTTTCGAGTGTGGGGGTGGGGCATGCAGAGAAATGACAAACAACCGGGACAGAAGTTGCTTAGGAAAAAGGGCGACTTGAACACAGTGGTCCTCCTCCCCCACTCCACCCCGGACAAAGGGTTTTTAACCATTTATGATCTTTTCTTTCCAGTTGAGGAATTTAAGAAGCCTTAGGTATTACAGTATTTTGGGTGACTTGATGTTTTTGGTTTTATTCGTGCTTTGGATTATTAGTACTAGAAACGTGTTGGCTGCTAGCTCAGGATTTAAGTGAAAAGGCCTCTAATTTTTAAAATAAGATACAACAACAAGTCTATTTTGGGGGCCCTGGCAGGTTGACATTTCAGAAGAATGGGAGTGGCTGTAAGCTGATGCCTGCTGTGTCTCTGGCCACATGGGCTGGGGCTATTTGTCTTTCCTGCTCAGTAGTCCGAACTTAACCCAAGCAAGTACAGATTTTGTGAAGTTTGGATCTCTCATACCAGAAAGAAAAAATAGAAACTGGGGAGAATTTCAGACTTTGATTTTTAGTTGTTGGTACATAGGGTATAGATGCTAAGAAATCTTTAAGATTTTAAGGTTTGATCTTTAAGATTTTAAGGTTTTAGGAAGGAAAATTAGTTGTACGAAGTTTCTGCGGTGTTTCTGGGTTGAGGGTTGGTTTATGTGTGTGGGCGAGTTACTTGTTCTGCTACCAAGAGGAGTCATATGTGCTCAGTGCTCATGGTCTTATGTTACAGAGAGAAGTGGCCAGTGACCAAGAAGTAGGTGCTTTCTTCCGGGGGGGGGGGGGGCAGAATTGGGGAAAGCCCTGGGTCATATTGCCCTAGCAAAAAAGCACCTGAGTGTGATCTCAGCCAAAGGGTAATTTCTGGGAAGTTTACCTTCCATTCATGGATTTAACCCCATACTGTTTTGAGTGAAGAGACATCAGTGTAACTGCTGGCTTGGAACGAGCCACATGGCACTGGCTTCTGTTTGTAGAGGCAGCCAAATAGAAATTAACATGAGAAAACCCAAACCTGCCCCTTAGAAGGAGGGGTCGTGACCCTTGTCTCATCCTGAACATCCATCCCAGTGCTTTGGTAAGTCACTTCACCCTGACTGAGCCAAGCCAGGCTAGGCCCACAGAGGTGGCCGGTGCCCCTCGGGTCTCAGTAATCACTGTTTACGGTCGTGATTGGTTGCTGCTTGCCAAGATACATATTTTCCTGTGCTGGGTATAGGATAATAAGGTTGTGCCAAAAATCACATCCCCAAATATGAAAAATGAAGTCGCCAACAACCAAAAAATTACTCTTATTTAGAAATGTTTCCATCAGTGAGTACTTCTCAGGTGCTTGCTTTGATTTTTTTTTTTAAACTTTATGTTTTATGGAATGTAACCTAGATTTTCATTCTTTGGGCAATGAAACTTGTTTCCATTGCTAGTAAGTTCTGTAATTGTAAACAAATAAATAAGAGAATTTATAAATGCTCTTCTGTAGGACTGTAACTTTCCTAAACTTGAAGTAGACCTGTGGACGTGCCACGGTGTGCTGGAGAATGAACTCTCTTCTCTGGTGAAAGAAAATTCTGTGCCCTTCGGCATATGGAACATTTTTTACTGCCAGAGTAGTGGCATAATGAGATTAAAACTGGCCACAGAAAAATTCGCACATGAAATTGAGATGACAGTTCTATTTTTATTTGTATTATCAAGGTGAATTTTAGATGTTCAGTCATTAGCAAAAAAAAAAAAGTCAAAGCCTAAATTTGCCTCAGACATCAGGTTATCACTTCCTTCCTGTATTTGCTTGACCCTACAGTGGTCAGTTAACAAAACCCACTACTGTTTGGTCTAGTGCGTATAATTCTAAAGAAAACATATAAAAACATTTTCTTAAGAAAAGGAATTCCTTGGGGTCCCTGGCTAGTTCAGTTGGTGGAGTGTATGACTTTTGATCTCGAGGTTATAAATTCGAGCCCCATGTTAGTATAGAGATTACTTAAAAATCATTAAAAAAATTCTTTGTGGTTATGTTTTGGTTGGGGAAGAAATAAAAATTAAAATATAAAAAATACATTATTTACTAGAATACGTCAGTCTTGTCCACTGCAGTGATGACTAGATGAGAGTGTGAGTATATTTTTCAAGAAAGTCAGGATCTTTTAAAGGTTTTCTCTCATTCTCGACAGATCTTTCCTCACTTCAGCTATTAATCTGTTTCCTTAAAGCTTGTGAATTTACTCTTCCGTATGCAGTCAGCACCCCACTCACGGATTTGTCGGGGAAAAGTCAGTAGTGAGAATGGAAGTCCTGTGGACACTGTATTGCACATCTGCTTAGCTAGACTCACACAGAGGCTGGGGGCAAGCCACGTGGACGGACCTCATAATGAAGGAATGGCTCAGCGTGGGGCCCAAAGTGACAGCAGCTCCAAATATATACTTTCCCATTTAACACAAAAGCAAAAGCAAACAAAACACGTGAGGCCTGGACGTCTTGTGTAAAGACCGAGACACAGGAACTGATTTTTCAGACGCACTTTATAACCCCCTTGTTCTCTTCAGAAATGCCTGACTTGAAAGCTGCAGATGAAGTGGATTTTCTGAGTCACGCCGGGGCGAGCTCGGCTCCTGCAGAGGTGGCCGTAGGAGGGGCAGCCACCACACCCGACGTGAAGCCAGGCCTGCCGACCCAGGCGGTAAGTGGCAGTAAGTCTGTAGGAACACAAAGTGTGGTCTCATGTGTCTCATCTCTGGCCTTGGTTGGGTTTTGGTTGCTTGCTTGGTTGGTTGCTTGGTTGGTTGGTTTGGGGAACTTTTTGTTCGGCAAGAGTATTCCCCCCCCTTGTCTCCTTTCCCACCGCGTGTAGACGTGCTGTGTTGCCGTGTTCACCTTTCACGTGCAGGGGGCGCCCCCCAGGGCGGGTGTGCAGTGGGCCCTTCTCTGTGGGTCCCTTGGAGATGGTAATGAAAACGAGCACAAGACTTCAGTTTGTCATCATGTTTTAACGTGTCACAAAAAGGGATCTAGTAACCCTTCTTAAACCTGACTTCTTTCTTTATATAGAAACTGATCAGAAAAAGGAGACATGAACTTAGAGCTCACACCTTGCTGTCTAAAATGTGTAGCATGTCATTTTTAGTGACAAAAAAGGTTCACTAGTTTGTTTTTTTATCACAGCTTTATTGAGTTGTAAATCACACACTGTAAAATCCACCCGTGTAAGTGCACGGTTTCGTGGTTTTCAGTAGATTTCAGAGCAACGGTCACTGCTGTCTGATTTCAGAACACTGTCATCAGCCCAAAAAGAAAACTCCTATGCATTAGCAGCCCATCCCTCCCCACTGTCGGGCTCCTGGGTGTCCCCATCACCCTTCTGTCTCCCGCATCTGCCCATTCTGGAGCGTCACATGGGATTATATAGAACTACGTGGCCTTCACAAGTGGTTTCTCTGACTTCGCTTACTCTTTCAGGGTTGAACCCTGTTGTAACATTGATTGATATTTTGTTTCTTTTCATTGCCAAGTAATGCTCCATTGTATGGCCGGTCCCCGTTTGATCTCCTTGTTTCTGCTGTTGGGCTATTGTGAATAAGACCGCTGGGAGCGGTTGCGTGCGAGTTTGTGTGGATATGTGTTTTCATATACCCAGGAGGGGATTTGCTGGGTCACTGGTAATTCTATATTTAATATTCAGTAAGTTTTCAAAATGGTTTTTTCTTCAGGTTCTTGGGATTCTTTTTGTTTAAAGCTATTTGTTAAAACAAGGGAATGAACCTGTTGAGAGAGACAGTGCTCTAAGCTTTAGAGTCCTCGCTGGTAAAATAAATAAATAAATAGCGAGCTGAAAATCAAGTTAAAAGACTACATCGTATTTCCTCTCTGAAAATCAGTCTTCTTTGTCTAGACTTGACAGAAGCCTCTGCTTCTCAGAGGGCTACGTGGTACTTTAGCTTAAAGTTACCCCAGTAGGTAAACAGAACTATACCCTCGGAAACTATTTCAAGTGTATGAACTGTGATAAATAAGCTTCATTTTATGGGAGGCCAGTGGTAGGGAGGTGCGGACTGTTGTAACCCGCTCCTCAGTGCAGATAATGTTCATGACTAAGGCCTGGGCGGCTGCTTGTGGCACAGGCGGCATTCGGACAAATGTTGCTCTTGTCCCTGGGGAAAGAAAAGAGAACACACCCTGCATGGGTACATGTGTGTCTTTGTTTCCAGAAGCCCCTAAAAAAGGGAAGGAACCAACTCACATCCTTGAATTCAAATGCCTGTTTCTTAGTTTTCCACTGAAGACAGCCTGCTGCTTGGCCGTGACCCTTTTGCTTTCCCATGAGGGTTCCCTCTATCCTGATTTTATCTGGTCTGTTATAAAGAAGAAAACAAAACATTACTCTTTTTTTTTTTTTTTTTAAGTACCTCCTTTCATCATTCTCTTTCCTCTTCTCATTTTTTCCTCTGGTTTTAGAGAGAACTCCTCTGGTTGGTCAGTAAGTCTCATTTTCCAGGTGAAAGAATTAGACCCTCAGAGAGTGCCACGACTGGCCCAGGGTCAGGCCCAGCCAGAATGGGGGCGAGAAGGCTCACACGGCAGGCTGCGTCCCTGCTGACCGCCCCGGACTCTGCGAGCAGGCCTTCTGAGCAGCATCCCTGCATGTCTGTGGCCTGTCTTTTTGCTGGAAATACGGGTGCCTTTGGCGCTGTGTCTGCCTCCCCTTTGCTTGTTGGAGAAAACCTGTTTGTGTGTCTTCATGTCTAGGAAGTGGAGATGTTTGTGTCCATAGCATCGTTGGACTGATGGGACATCTGAACGCTTAACGTGTCCTCCCTGTTGGTGCACAGCACTTGCCCAGTTTGCCGTGAATTGAAGGGAGAAGACGTGAACACGCACTTTTTTCTTTCCCATTGAACTCTTCATGTACTGTATTCACTGTGTAGGTTTTCAGGAAGTCCACAAACTTTTGGTGAAGGACAGAGAGCAAGCATGTTCTCTGTGGGCCAGGCTGTGTCACAGCTAGCAGCTGGGCTGTTTGATGTGAAGTAGCCACAGGCTACACGTAACCACGAGTGTGGCCGGGCTGCAGTAAAACTCGATCGACAGACCCAAAACTGTGAATTTCACATAGCGTGTGGGTCACAGAATACTCCTTTTTGAAGACTTTTTTTGTCGCTCATTTAAAAGTGTGAAACTCTTGGGATTTTTCATGGGCTACACAAAACCAGACAGTGGGCCCCTGGTCTAGAGAATGCTTGTGCGCCAACCAATGGAAAGGAGAGAGCAAGTACACTTGTTTTGTTTTCCACCCTGTTCTGTTTTGTGGTGGAAACGTTTGGTGTCGGACTGCATGTTGGAAGGCAGCGAGTTTGCTTCTGGGTCTCTCCTGAATTAGCTTTTTGACTTAGTCTCTCTGCAAGCATGGCTTCCTTACCTCTCTCTCTCCCTTCTGGCCTTAATCCCCTGGACTGTGTATTTGCAATCTGAAAAGGGTTACTTTTCACCCTGAAAGAGTGAGCTTGAGATTGTAGTGGAGGGTGGAGTGGCATTAGTTTGACATTATTTAATCCTATCTCTCTGACACATGCCCAGGCTGTGTGTTGACCTTGGGAACAGGCCAGTCATTGCTTCATTGAATTACTGTTTCACTGAATCATCCTCTTCCAGTGTTAAAACAGAAAGAAGTTGTCTATCTTATGTTACTGTCTTGAGAACCTGGACCGGTGGTACATTTATGGCAGTTTTCTAGTAAATGTAAGTGAGGAATCCATTCTGAGTTCTTGCAGGACTCTCCCCGTTCTGTCACCTTCTCTAAGGACCTGAGTGTCAAAGGGCATACAGCCCTCTGCTGAGTGGGGCACTACCAAGTATTTAAGGAACTTTGTATTCCTTTACCTGCTCGACCATCGTGCTGTATACAAACTCTTACTTGAGAAGTCGGTAATGGTTAAAATCATGATTCATAAAGGAATCAGTATCAAGGTGAATGCTTACATATATTCTCTGAGAAAACAGGTGTGTGTTAAATGCTGCAGGTTTCTCAGTAGACAAGAGGTGGTCCAAAGAGATACTTCTTCACTGGGTTGAAAATTGTTCACAGTTTAGGAGACCCAAGTCATTCACTTACACATACCACGGCCTGTTCCCATTAGTCATTTTATCAACATTTTATGGTTGTGGTTTGTTGCTAAGTATTGCCAATGCTTTAATACTAGTCACAATTTAATATTCAGCATTATCCCCTCTTACATTACAGGTTTCAAGGTTCTCAGATTCCCTTTTTTGTTTTTGTTTTTTTTTAAAGATTTTATTTATTTGATAGAGAGAAACACAGCCAGAGAGGGAACACAAGCAGGGGGTGTGAGAGAGGGAGAAGCAGGCTTCCCGCCGAGCAGGGAGCCCAGTGTGGGACTCGATCCCAGATCTTGGGGATCATGACCTGAGCTGAAGGCAGTCGCTTAACCAACTGAGCCACCCAGGCGCCCTCAGATTCCCTTTTGTTGCCTTCTTTCTTTCCCCCTCAGGGAGTTAATACATATCAGGCACTTAGAATAGGGCCTGGCACTGTTAGTTTCACGACTTCAGACTCCAGTCTCCATTTATTAAGTAACCAGAAGCACGTGATGCTTCCTAAGTCAGGACAGAGTTCCTGTTTCTTTATTACTGTTATGAAAGCATCAGGAATAGCATCAGGCATTAACTTGAGTTGGGAGACAGGGAGCTTGTTGTACCTGTGGGGCCTTTAGAACTTAAATGGACCTTAAAGTCTCTGCAGTCTCAACATTTTTACCTTATAGGAGAAGATAGTTTCAGGATGGTTAAGTGATTTGGCTTATTTCTCCACTAATTAACTCTTTAAGCTAGATTAGGACTTAACTTCTATTTGAATAATGTTTCTCTTGTTCTGTGGTTTCCAGAAGACTGAAACTAGGAGATTCTGCTTTTCAGGAATCCAGTTCACCTGGATGGGTTTTTGCATTCCACCCCAGAGTGATGCTTACCCCTACTAAGACTCTAAGACCATTACGTCATACGACTGTGTTTTCAATGATGGTTGGAAAAATTCCGCTGCTGTTTGAGGACATAAATGATTCACTTTTTTAAAAAGTCTCATGTTCTCTTATCACAGTCTGTTAGCTGCTGCTAAATATCATTTCAATACTGTTTGTCCCAAGAGTGGGCTTTTGGTGCAGAAATTACTAAGATTTTCCAGACCTGCCTTTTATTTCCTAAAGAATAATATGAATAGGTGTAGAGATGACATCGGATGCTTAAGGGCAGAATAGAAAGCCTTCTGGGACCATTCTTTTTGAGAATATGCTCCACAGCGATCTGGAGAGAATTCTGACCATTGCCCCCTGCCCGAGGGCTGCAGACGGGCATACTCCGTGTCTTTTAGCATTCTTTACCCTTGAGGATGTGGCCTAGGTTCATCAAGAAGGAACTTGCTTCCCTGGGGTGTCTGTTCATTGCAGTATCTCTGTAATGATTACTTTTCCAAATGCTCGTCACATAAGCTTATTAGCCACTTGGAACAGTTAATTCAGCGGGCCCGTATGTCTTGTCAGGATGCCTGTGGTCCTAAGGGCCAAACACGTAAACACGAATACACTCAAGCACAACTGTAAGTCCCGTGTGTTGAGTATTAGGTTACTGGGAAAGTCTACTCTTCCCAGTCAAGAAAGCAGTGTAGACCCGAACCATTCTCCCTTTTTTTAATAACTACACAACAAAACATCACATTAACTGAATTTCCATTCTTAATTATTTCACAACAATATTAATACTTGTTTCTTCAGGGTTGTGGAAAGGGCAGTGTTGAACTATTTCCTGTTAAAGTCTTCTTGAATTCTGTCTGTATTTCTGTTAACTTTTAATGGAACACAGTGTTTTCTTTCTCCTTGTCTCAAGGGGGCGAGCTTGCCTTTCCTTCTCTAGTCCAGGAGTCTGGCTAAAAACTTGTGCTTTGTGTGGCTGGTCACAGCGTTCTTGCTCTGCTGCCAGAGGAAAATATGGCACCTCTCAAGCTTTTTGGTAACTAACTGGACAAGCCCTAACACTGTTATTCAAAATGGCATCCACACCCTACCCTCTTATTTCAGTTTTCAGTTTTTTGAAAGGTCCTTTCAATGATGTTTCTGCTATCATATTTACATATGTAGTTTTGTGGCATGTCACCCAGGGAAAGGCAAATTGGCCTCTTTATGAGACGCCAATAAGTCTTCTCTGCATGCCTTTGGCATTTAAGAGAACCAGGCCTCCCTAATTATCCCTTATGGGTCTGGCGTTAGAGCTCACTTCAACCACAGGAAAACTTACTCCTCAGCTTTTTCATACAGATTTTTTTTGGAGATATTCTTTCTCTGCGTCTCCTCTGAAATGGAGTAGTTCCAGGAAATTTTGCAAGTATTCTAGCCTAGGTAGTTGCCAAAAGAGAAGTGCCTCGAAGAACCACAGGTTCAGGCTAAGAAAGTATAAGAAAAGTAGAACCTTCGTGTGGAAGTATCTGGAGATGAATATGTAAAAGTGTAATTTAATGATCTGACACAAGGTTTTTAAGTGACCTTGAGCAGGTTATTTCATTTCACTCGCCTGTTTTCTCCTTTGTTATAATGGTTAGGGACTCTGGAGTTTCTTCCAGCTCTTAATTTTGGACCAGTTGGTCAAATGTTAGGGGGTATATTTTATGTATTAGACCAGAAGGACACTCACGAAGGACTTTTTTTAACCAATGTATAGTTGACACACAGTGTTCTATTAGTTTCAGGTGTACAACACAGTGATTTGACAATTCTGTGTGTCAGATTATGTGAGGGACTTTTTAAAATCACACTGTTTAATGGCCAGATTCCTAACTAACCACTTTTGCGCTAAACAGTTCCCAAGATGTTTTGCTCTGAGTCGCCAGTTGTATTAATAGTCTACCTTTCCCCCCACACGCACAGAGAATGGCTTGATCATAGGTCATACGGACATTTGAAAGGAGGGCGTGTGCCTCTTTTTTTATTTTTTAATCTTCTGTTGAGATAGAGAACCCAATCTGATTCTTACCACTCTGTTGGCCCATTTCTTACACTCCTCATTTCACTTTTGTCCATTCCTCTCTCATTATTTTGACAGTCAAGGATAGTAGCCAAGCATAATGGAAAGTTTATGGGGCCAAATAAACCAAAGCTTAATCCTAGTTCTGCCACTGGATCTGCCGCCTTGATCGATTGGTTTAGAGGCTCCGTTCCCTCATCTGTAAATATGGGATAATGATGTCCTCTTTAAGAATTATTTGTGCTAAGTAGAGTTAGTGGAATGGTTAGCGTGTAATAGGCATTTTATAAGTGGTAGGTGTAATTCTAACCCCGTTTTAACATAAGAATTACCAGACCCGTGCTTAAGACTGTGGATGAATGATTTGGGGTAGGTGATGGTTAAGATGGTCTTGGGAGGAATCGCCACTTCTGCCGGGCCATCTGGGTCAGTTACCATGCCACGTGCTGTTTCTGTGAAGGGGGTGCACCGACTTACTCAGTACCTGTTCCAGCACCTGCTCACTGACCTGGGCGCTAGGCCTTAGGTCTGCTACAGTGAAGACAGGTCAGCCTGCATTCAGAGACTCCTCTCTCAGAGGGAAGAGACCATTATCAAACCAGTAAATAGGATACAGGGTAGTTAAGTGTTAAAGTAGAGATAAACAGAGTTGCTCACAAACATCTCTCTTCCAGTGAGATAGATGATGGAGTCTTCTCTCCAGGTTCCTGTGCACGCCCCGGAGGGAGGGAAGTTTCTAAAGAATGGTGTGCTGTTTTTACAGGGTTTATCTCCCATGGCTTTCCAGATTTCATTTTAAAAGTTGATTATCAAATAAAATAAATGATTAGAAAAAGAACATGATTGTCTTCTGTGAGAGTGAAGATAGCACGTGCTGTCAGAAACACAGGCTTGGCTGTACCCACTCTTTCTACCAGCAGACTTGGAAGGGTGCTATCTTAGAAGAATAGTGTATTGGGTACCTGGGTGGCTTTGTTTCATCTCAGCTCAGTTCTTGATCTCAGTGTCGTGAGTTCAAGCCCCACGTTGGGCTTCATGCTGGGTGTGGAGCCTACTTAAAGAAAGAGAAAAAATAGCATATTGCTTCTGATTCTACATTCTGTGTTCAGCTTACTGATCTACACAAGACTTTGCAGCTAGTTGTTTTTGCCTCCGAAAAGAGGAAACTTCCCATCATAGAAAAACTAAGAGAAAAATGTCATTTGATTTGTGAAGACAGGCTCAAGTTCTTCTCAGGGAAACACATGACTGGGGAAGTCACAGATTTCTCACAGTAGGTTTTGATTCTGTATGTTAAGAAGATGCCACATGATGTCTTGCTGTGGTTGGCCACCATCAGAGTAACAAGCGCCTGTGTTTGGACTTGTTGACCATATACAGAAAAGTTTCCGGGGTACCGATTTCAGATATTTCTGATCTTTTCAAGCTGCTCAGTTTGGGGATCTAGCTTATGGCCTTGATACTGTTCATTTAATAAGCATTGAATAAATGCTTTCCCCTTTTGAGGTATTGCATCAAGTAGCTAGAGGATTTTTTTTTTAGAAGATAAATATTGTCCCTGCTTCAGATTTATTTAAATAAAGAAAGCATGCGTGCACAGACGTAATCCCAGTATGTGAATGCAGTATAGGAGACGTGCCATAGGAACCATTAATGTGCTTTTGGAGTTCACAGAGAAAAGACTTTTTTTTTTTTCATGTGGGCTCTGTACCCAGTGTAGAGCCCAGCCCCCTGTGGGGCTTGAACTCACAACTTTGAGATCAGGACCTGAGCTGAGTTAAGTGTCAGCTGCCTAACCAACCGAGCCACCCAGCACCCCAAGAAATGACTTCTTGAGAAGTGCTCATGTGAAATATAGTAAGGTTTCCTGGGTAATAAGCATGTTGTAGCACATGTGGTATAAATACTCACTGGAAAGAATAGGGATGGATTGAGGGAGTCTTTGATGTGCTTTCCAGCCTTGAACAGCCGACTCTGTTAGCTTTCAGTGTGTACTCAGCCCTTCGAAGTCATGACTTGTCTGAGACTTGCCAGAAACGCCCCAGTTCGCAAGGTGACCATGACCTGCCAGTAATGCAGCTAAAACACGCCATTAGGAAAGGTGACAAAAGTAACATCTACCAAGGATGAAGGACAGAGGTGTTTGGTCATATGTGAACCATATGGAAATTAAAAAGTGATACCTTTGTGTAAATGTTTCCATTCAACCAGCGTCCGCCCATGACCCCCCCACGCCCGGCCTCCTTCATTTCACGCAGGGATACAGGAGTTTTGCTTCCTCTCCACAGACCCCCGCCCCAGGGCCGTGTCGCTGCTATAGACCTGGAGGATTGATGTGACGTGGTCTGATGTAGTACCTCAGTGCCGCGTACGCAGTCTCCCAGAGGAAGTCAGTCCGTGGTGAGAATGCCGCCCTGACAGTCAGTTGAGCATATTTAAAATATCCCGAATTTAAGTCTCACTCAGAGTGAGAGTAAGCCAGAATTTTTATTATGTTGATCTTCCTTATCCGTAGCTGGCATTCTGTCCTGAGTCATCAGGATCGACCTATATTTAAGAGTTTTGAAAGCCGCCTCCTGTTGGTGGTAGAGTTTAGGGTTGACGTGAGGGGTAGTAATGGAGCAGGCTTTGCATGTGTGGTTCTGGGATTTCTCTTGAAGGTAGTTGCAGAAGATGACTTCTGAAAGTATTTGCACAAATAGTGGGAGTAATTGGAATAAATACAGAGCTTCCCAAAGTGGACACTGTGGAAAATATTTGGATGTATGAAGTTGACTTTGACCTTTCATTTGAGATAAGTACCCGTACATACGTGTGTGTGATTCTTCCGCAGCATAGAATGAGATGCCTTACAGGCTGCATAGCATCTGGGAGATTTTTCCTCGGTGCCTCCCTTGGGTCAGGAAAAAAATTTGGAAAGGGAGGTAATTAGTAGAAAACTGTGATTATTCTCTTGCTCAGAATCTCTGTGAAGAAGGCTAAATCACTAGAAAAATGTATTTGGTTTGGAGATGTCCCACCACCCCATTGGTCGATTTGTAAAAACAGAGAGCTTAAGGGATTGTAAGATACGCAGTGGAGCCAGTTAAAGGTCTTTTCTGTTTATATTCCAGATTTTCTAACTGCAGAAATCTAGAATCTTCGAGAAATCGTTGCTCTTATTATGGAATCTTAGTGTAGGGAGGAACTCTCATCTCTGTCATGCAGTCTGTACCCTTTATTTTGCAAGGAGGGAACTTGGGCCTGAGCACTCAAAGGGTCTGCCACGGCTTGCCCACCTCTGCCTCAGAGATCAGCTCCTCAGTGTCACAGCGGAAGCTGAGGCACCCTGCGAACCTCTTCCAGTGTTTCTGCCGATCGCCAGGCCTCTGTTTCCTCGCTGTGGACACCCCTTACGGAGCAGCACCTCGACAGCTCGGTGACCACGTGCTCTCATTGAGTCCTGTTCTTCCCGCCCTTACCCTGAGAGAGATCATGGAAGGGCACAGCTGACCCTGTGCCTCGAGTCCCGTGTGGCTGTCACGCTCGCTGTGTGCATCTGCGGCCTGGGGCGGTTGTGGGTGGG
>PITA01014340.1:0-53905 GCA_004023965.1 Spilogale gracilis
ATAGGTCATTTCTTATAGCAGCTACTTTTCCTTGCTTTGAAAACTACAGGTATTAATCTTCCTGAGAGGGATATTATAAGAATCAACCCATTTGTTGTTTAATTTATCCAATAAGTATCTGCTTCAAATCCATACAAGAGTTGCTCTGCTAGGTGCCAAGTATGAAGCACTCTGACAATAGTGGCGAAGGCCCCAGACTTTCAAAGCAAAACAGGATTTTGGATTGTGGCTCTGTCACTTATCAGCTCTGTGACCTTGAGCACATTAATGAATTTCTCTGTGCTTCAGTTTTCTCACTTGTAAGACAGAATAATAATAATGTAGACTTCGTAGGGTTGTCCTAGGAATTAAATGAACTAATCAGTGTATATAAAATCCTTAGTTCCCTATCTGGTATATATCTCAATAAAAGTCAGTATCATCGTCAAATCTCGACAGAGCTCCAAGTTTCTGAATTAAACATCAAATAAATTACTGTTAGTAATCTAGGTGTAATTGTCCAAGTCTATCCTATTTGCATGGCCATGAAACTCAGATCCATGATTCCTCTGAAAGGGGCTGAAAGAATGTGACCATCAGAGCATATTCCCAGTACTTGTACTCATTTGGCCACAGAGGCCCGCCCTCTGGCAGTGCACGCAGGGAAATTTCATTTTCCGGGAGGAAAAGGATAATATTACTGGCACGTTTTTTTGCAGATTTGAAAGTAAAGAGAGAAAGAAAATGGTAGTTATAGAAAGGCTTCTTTCCCTCAGAGAGCCCTAATCATATGTTTTCTTGGCACTCTGAGGCTTTTCCAGGGGGGTGGGCCCGTTGAATAAATACATGTTTCTCTTTACTTTTTCAAAACCCAATAATGCCAAGACTTATGTTTGTTTAGTATTTTCCCATTTGTTTTCATAGCCAAAAGAAATGTCTTCTGGGCAGACAGTTCCTTGAGAAGATCCTGTTTACCCCATCCTGCCCCAGTCAAGAGACTTTTTGGAAGAAAACACAAAATGTCCATTTTAGAGGAAGGATTCAGTGGGCTGGCATTCAAAGACTCCATTAACCTGGAGTAGGGGCAAAGGAAACAGCACACAGCAAAACCCAATCCAACCAAACTCTGGATAAATTGACTCCAGGCCCAGAAAAATATCTTCTTAAAAGAGTTTATATTATGGTGTTTTGGTGTTGTTTGATACTGCCCCCCCCCCCAGGCCTGTTGCCCTGGTTTCAGTCATTGAGGGCTAATGAACATGAAGTTCTATGATGTGAACAAAGGAACTGAAGGAAGTCAGAGATTGTGCTCAAACAGATAGTTGATGACTTGCTTTAGGAGAAAAGCAAAATCCAAATAGAAATACAAATAACCTGCTCACCTACCCTGTGCCCCAGGAATTTTGTTTGGGCAAAGATACTGACTGGGTAGAGCTTTGAAGATGGGAAGGCAGTGCTCCCTACCAAGCAAGCCAGGCAGATAGCTTAATCTATGTTCTATGATCAACTGGAAGGATTATATTTTCTCAGAAACAAACAAACAAACAAAAATGGTCAGTGTGAACTTTAAAACCTCCATTTCATTTCTCCAGCAAGTTGCATAGGACAGAGGACAGAGCCATTTGTGAGACAGGACACACATTTGTGACTTTAACCTTAAAAACTGGAAAGAGATAGGAGCAGCCTCTCCTCGGCACTGCCCTTTATGTGATGAAAGGTGGTTGCCCAAATGTCCCGTGCCTCTGTTCTCTGGGACTGGGTGCAGGGAAGGACTTGGGAGCTGGCTGCCTCGAGGGACTTGGATCCTACAATTTCTGAAAAGGTTTTTAAACATTCTTAGACAAGGTGGAATAATCACAGTTTCTTTTTAAGGGCCTTTTACTTTAAAGGAGAGTGTATTGAAGAAAGAAAATGTTTCACTTTAGCATTTAGAGCCAGAAAATTAACCCAACATGGAGTTACTTGATCAACTTCTGAAACCAGTTTCAGCTGATGGGGCCCCTCCAGGATACATTCAGTGGCCCCAAGACCTTCCAGAGGAAAGTGGAAGTGGAAGCCTCTGTCTTGGGCTCATTCCCCTCATTTCAACCTTCCACACCTACATTATGAGACTTTGGGAAGTTTGAAACTGAATAAGACCTCGGGAAGGTCATACAGCAAAAAGAAACCCCAGAAGAGGTCCTCGTCAAGGGGAAATTTCTGGGTCTAGAAGCAACTCCTCCTCTACTGAACCATTGCCACCACTCTTGGCTGTTTGCAGAACTTGAGCTCCAGGTTAGAACCTTGATATCAGATCGATTCTGTGTGTTACATGTATCAGCTAAATTTAATCTGTATGGAGTCTCTATGAGGCAGAACTATTATTATCCCACTTTATAAATGAGGAGACTGTGGCTCAGAGAATTTAGGTAACTTCCCCAGGGTCACACAGTCATAAAGTGACAAAGCTAGGATCCAAACAGGGAGCATGACCTCAAAGTTTATGGATTTTACTAACTTACTACATCTCCTAGAATACAAAATCCTCAAGATAAGAAGGGATGAATCTCTGACATTGAAAACGCAGGCAAATCAGTGGGGAGATAGTTTTTGGTGGCATAACCTTCTTAGCTCTCCTTGCATCGATTTCTGAGGCTCTCCCTGGTAGATACCTCAGGACTGCTTCACTTTAAGTGATTTCTTGATGTCTCAGCACACCTTCCCTAGGATGTCATCATCCTGGCAGATGAAGCACCACGGGAGGAAGCTGCTCTCAGTGCCTCCAACTAAATAAGCATATTCACATTTTCCAAGATCCCTGATTATGAGCCTGAATAGAAAATTCGGTTTCTGATTAATAAGCATCCTTGCCTTTATGTTTCTACAGAAAGCATTTGTACTAATAATATGATGCTTAATAATGAGATGTCTATCAAAGGAAGGGAATGGCAAGGGGGAAACAATGATGTTGGACCAAGTTTAAATATCATGCTACTTAAAAAGCCTTCACCCAAAAGGGTCACGCCCAAATCACTGGTATTTGTGAAAGGTGTTGCAAAGCAGATTTTTATTTTCATGGTTCCATGGTGCTTTTCCATTTTTTTTTTTTTTTAGAAAAGTCTTAGGTCTGGAAATGTTTGAGCATCAGGCTGGCATCATTTGGCATGGCGACATTGCTGCCAAGTTCAGGACAAATCTATTTCTCCCTCTGTTACCATTAGAACCTTCATCCCTACATTTAGAACCTGACATGTGCCAAACTGCCCAATTAGTCCTTGCCCATTATTAAAGTATGCAGCTAAACACTGGGTTTGAAATACATCATTGCAACTGTCCAAACACAAACCCAAGTGTATTCAAGAGTCCCGGGGAGGATCAGGGTGAGGAGAGAGAATGATTCAAATTGGCCAAGATTCAAAATGCCATTTAAACTCAAGTGCAAAAAAGGTTGTGCTCATGAAAAGAACTCGATTGACACCCATAGAACACAAAGGCTCAGTTCTATGTTTCCTGAGTTTCTGAGAGGGCCTGCCCTTCTTTGCCTTGCCTGTGTGGCTCATTCTGTAGGGACAGAGAAAAGGTGCTCTTTGGAAGAAGCCTGGCCAGAGGTGTGCCTCCACGCCAGTACCCTGGCGATGCTGCCTTTTCCTAGCTCCCTGCTCCAAAGACCAACTTGATTCCAGTCAAATCGGAGGAAGGTTGGAGGTGATGGGATTTTATTTTCATAGCAAATAAAAATATTCGACTTTCCTATTTAATTTTGCTGGGGAACCTAAAACATAAAACCATCACACAGTGTAACCTAATCTGTCTGGTTAAGTTATGTTCGGTTGGTGCCACAGGAACAAGTGACTACAAAGTTGCAGTGGCTTAACCCAGCAAAGGTTTATTTCCCAACATGATACCTGCCCATCATAGTTCAGCAGGGATGCTCAGCTCATCACAGTCTTCAGAGACCCAGTTTAACAGAACAACCACCATCTCTGATGCCTTGGGTCAAATGCTAGGGGGAGAGAAAGCCCCAGAGGGTCTCAGAATGGCAACTAAATGATCTGACCTGAAGTGACACCATGACATTTGCTAAAATTCATTGGCCAGAACCAGTTACATAGCCTCATCCAAACACAAGAAGATCAAGACACATAATCCTATCACCTAGCATTAATGACTACTACTGACCCAATCCAAGTCACATCTCTAATTATGTTGGAACTCCCGACTCTAATTTGGCTTTAAAACAGAAGCACAGCTCACAAGCTTATGGCTCAACCAGGCTGCAGAGCTGATCTAGAAGTGCTCTTGAGGATGAGGAAAGGTAAGACATCTGGATAACTTTCTACAGTTTAAAACTCTAGCTTTGATTAGATATTCCATTCTTACTCCAGGACAGATCAGAATCCCCAATTTAGTCCCAGAATAATTGGTCCCTTTGTTCAGTTTTTTGGAGTTCTCCAGACTGGAGAGAATTTGAAAACATACTGAGTCTTTTGGACACTTCTTGGCCCAGATGCCCTTGCATTATGGGTAGGAAAAACATAGATCCCTAGAGCAGAGCAAAAGCCCTAGCTAACTATTTTCTGACATCAGCTCCAATACAGAATTTCTGCAAGAGGTTTGTGATATCAGCAGTGTCGGCAAACTGTTCAAGAATACTTCTTTCCCAGGTGTGTGTGGCTATTTTTAGAAATGTACTCAGATCTTGTGAGCTGTAAGATATATATTCAATTAAAAAGGGGTACTGAATTTATTTTATCATTACATATTTTCTCAATCAACATCTTCTCAAAGCACTATTAGCATAATTTGGGGGGGCGAGGAGCAGCAGTAGTCTGGCAATTTTTTTTTTTTTGATCATGTAAGTATATAAAGAGGTCCTCGTGGTGTTAGACACTTCTGTTTACTGAACAGGATGTTTTTGTGAGGGTCTTTTCTCTAGGCTTTCTTGGACCTTGTTGAAAAGCAATAGGTAAACATTTCAGTAAATGTTTCTGAAGCTGGTTTTTATCTTCTATGGGAATTATTCCATTGAGGGAAAGGTGAGGTAAAGAGGGTAAGCAGCATTTTGAGAATACCAGCCTCAAGCTACCTATAAATAAAACCCCTCACTGCTGGAAGGTCAGTGCCTGCAACACTGGTCAAGGGACATCATGAAAAGCACTAAATCGACAATAACAGAGCTGAAATAGAAGAGATTATATACGCAAACCCTCCAGTGTTCAATGCCATGACTGAATGTATGTCATCACCTGTTTCACATAGGTCAGAATAATCTCCTTAAAGTCATGAAAGGAGTGAAGGGCAGGTAGAAGTCAGGATGATGGCAACATTCCCAGCCTATGATTTTCTGTCATGTTAGCAGAGACAATAATCTCAATTTCCTGGTCACTTCCATTTATGAGATAGCTAGTAGTGGTGCAGAGTGGAGAATCAAAGAACCTCCTTAAGTCCATCTCATTCCTTTTCCTAGCCAGCATTTTCCCTCTCCTTTGCAGGTCTTCTGTAAGGGCTGAGAAGGCGTTCCTGAGGCTGTATATGTTAGCTGCCTACATATCCTCCATTTCGGAAAACATTCATGTCAGTCATTTTCACTGTGAAAGTGACCACAATACAGTGTATGAGCTTTGCAAATGAAACCAACCTGCTGTTCCAGTCACCATTTATAAGGCCATGAAAAGGTTTGTAAGTTTAAGGCGATCATTTATGATTTGAAGCCAAGGGAGCTCCTCTGCTCTGAAGCCTATTCTGAACTCTGCCCCATGGAGGTATAACATTCTCTTTAATCCACTCAAATACTCTCTTTAGGGAACATCAATGGTAGGTGAACGACATGAGAGCCTGTCACTTCAGATGAGGTTATTGTCATTGTTCTTGAAAGCTCAGGCACACATTATTATTGGGATTTCTGGGAACCACAGTGACCACATAGCCAGTAAGGCCAAGGAAGTAACTTCCTATGTTACTGTGAGTCCCCAAGTGTCTTTGTACTAAGTTCATATCAGTCAATCTATTTGACTCTTTCTTTTGTTTCTCTCTTTAGAAATCTGTCAATATCATTCATGTGCACGCATGAACCCTTTCATCTTAATGGTAAACGATGAGCAAAAGTTAAAATAAAAACTCCAGATCATATAGCCCTGTTTTTCTTTCTTTCTTTCTTTTTCTTTTCTTTTTTTAAAGATTTTTTTTATTTATTTGACAGAGAGAAACACAGCGAGAGAGGGAACACAAGCAGGGGGAGTGAGAGAGGGAGAAGTAGGCTTCCCGCTGAGCATGGAGCCTGATGTGGGGCTCAATCCCAGGTCTCCGGGATCATGACCTGAGCCGAAGGCAGTCGCTTAACCAACTGAGCCACCCACGCACCCCTAGCCCTGTTTTTCCACACAGTTTTCCAGTCAAGGGTCCAAATTGATTGTTATAGATTCCCCTCCCAAGCCAAAGAGTCAGGGCTAGAAAGGGGAAAAAGGGAGATGGGGTTGGTCTATAGCTGTTGGGCATAAGAAAATCCCTGGCACCATTTTGGGAAAACAGACTCAGGAAAAAGGTATAATCCAAAGTGTCAAATCCAAAGTGGACTGGCAAGCTCCAGATCCCAAGGAGAGCATCTGCAATCTGCCTGAGCAATGGGAGCAGGACGGCTAAGAGCAGACAGATACAGGGATACTGGCTGAGGTACTGATTCACAGAGCTGGGCCCTCTGACAGCAGCTCCTTGGAAGCTATCGATGGAGGAGTTGGAGAACAGGGAAATATTTGGATTTCATTTTCTGTGGTGTAAACCCAAGGGCCCATCAGAGTCAAAAACTTACTGGAGAGTAAAAGAACACTGGCACCCGAAGGATTACACAAGTCTTCACTCCATGGGCTGTCTTCCGATAAGATTAGGATCACAGAGCTCATCAGCCAAAGCCACCTCTGAATGTCCAGGGTGAGTGGTTTGCACACACAGAAATAATCCATTGCCACATCCCTGGAGGATAGTCTTGGAGCCAGAACTGCAGCGAGGGCAGCGCTTGCAGATTGCCTGTGAAAGCTAACAGGACACCATAAGCTAATGGAGTGAATCCAGATGATGAGAAAGGAGGGTGGGTAGAAGGACCTCGGAGCATCTCCTTGCCAGCTCCTTGGGGCATGCAGTAGGAGACAGCCTAGGAGAGGGCCCAAGATTCTGCATTCTGGACAAAATCCCAAAGTGGAGCTACCGACCACATTTTTAGTGGCTGGCAGGTTTTAGAGCACTGACATGGGTGGCATCCTGTCAAGAGAGGAAATACAGTTTTCAAATTTCAAATGTTTTTGTAAGACCTCTGGGAGACAGTAGATTGTGGTGTTAGAGAAGGAGTGACATTTGTGTGGACAGTGGGATAAGCTTGCCGGGCCAGCCTTCCCTGATGTTGAGGGTCTCCCATGCATATTTGCCCTTGACCTTGCTGAATGTGAATCTGGGAGATTAAGATTATCACTATTTTGGTATGAAGACCAGATGCTCTGTTTTAGGGTCTCACTCATATTGTCGTGAAACCTGCCCTATAAGTTATGACCTCCATGTTTCTGAAACTAGTCTGACTAATGTTTAGGAATCCTAGACATTTTTCCTTTGGGTTTTAAGAATAATCTAAAATAAAAGTTTTACCAGTTATAAAAACAATACTTTTTATTTTGAAGTAATAATTCCCATTTGAGCATCTTCTTTCATAGAATAAAACTTGATTTTTTTTAAGTCAGTGTCTCTCCAGATGTGGTCTTCAGAAATGTTTGGCAGGGGAGGTCATCAAATACATTCTCAGGGATCTATATGAATTTTTTTTCCTATTAAAAGTGAAATGTTCCATTTTAGTGCATTACTATGTAAGAGTAGTTTTAAATATAGGACCCAGAAATGAAATATTCCTTGGCTTTATAATGACTTTAGGTGGAAAATCTCCAAGGATGAATATGTTCTGTGCCAATTCATTTGAATTTGATCCAATTCAACAAGTATTTATTGAGCTGTGGTCCTAATGCTATAGCAGGCACAAGGGAATAGAGTGTACTCAGGTCCTGTTCTTTCGGGAGAGAATTATCGTACAAGAAGCAATGGGAACATTCTCTGTGGAGGAGTCAGGAAAAGCTTCTTAAAGGATGGATTCACCAGGGTGACTGGCAGAGAGAGAGAGAGAGAGAGAGAGAGAGAGAGAGAGATGGATAGAACATTATAGACACAAGCAACAGCATGGACTACCATGCATAGCTGGTAGTTTAACATGACTGGAACATAGAATTTGAGGGTAGACAACATGAGTCAAGTGACTAGGAAGACAGGAACCTTGTGAGCCTTGCTAAGGAGCTTGGGCTCATTGGCAGGAGAAGATGGCAACTGTTCTATGTTGTAATGCCTTTTGTTGTTGTTGTTGTAATGCCTTTTGGGGATCTCTCTCCCTGTATGCCTTTATTACACCATTTTCTCTGGAAAGCTTGAATTCTCTCAAGAGTGACATGTATTGGTCTCACATTCCTGGGTGTAAAGAGATTTAAAAAAAAATGTGATCAACTTAGCGATGGCACCAGAATTCCAATTGGAGAAAGAAATGGCTTTGTTGGAAAACCATGTTAATAAAGCTTTTTTTTCCCCAGATTTTATTTATTTATTTGACACAGAGAAACACAGTTAAAGAGGGAACACAGCAGGAAGAGTGAGAGAGGGAGAAGCAGGCTTCCCGCTGAGCATGGAGCCCGATACAGGACTCGATCCCAGGTCTCTGGGATCATGACCTGAGCCAAAGGCAGTCACTTAACCAACTGAGCCATCCAGGTGCCACCTGTTAATAAAGCTTTGAGGTAGATCCCAGACACCTGAAAATTTGTGATTTTAAGTATCACAGAAACAGGAAATAATTTTGCCTATGTGGGGAGAAAGAATTTGGGTTTTTTTGTGGGGGATCAGTCCAAAAGAAAGATGCTGATAAGGATGGGGAGAAAGATACAGGAAATGGTGAAAGGATACCTCTCAATTCTATAAATCTTGAGAACAGTCTATCAAATCCATAAATGCTGTATGCAAGTGGTTTTTTGTAGTGGGGTACTAAGAACAGGCTTGAATTTTAGGGCAGGCTCTGACTAGGATGTAGGATGGAAGCAGCAAGTGTTACAGAGCCTGAGGTGTCCCTAAAAACGAAAGCTTCAAGAAATGTGCAGCCATCTTGGAAAGGGTTTTGGATTCCTCAGGCTATGATTTTGAAATAGAACTTGAAGAGTATGCTGGTTAATTTTATGTGTCAACTTGTCTAAGCTATGGTGCTGGTTATTTGATCAAAACCCAGTCTTGATGTCACTGTAAAGATATTTTAGATGTATTTAACATTTATAATAAGTAGACTTTGAATAAAGTAGATTATTCTCCATAATGTGGGTGGGCATCATCAAATCAGTTGAAGACTTTAGGAACAAAAAGTGAGGTTCCCAAAGAAGGAACAATTTTTTTAAAAGATTTTACTTATTTATTTGACATAGAGAGAGATCACAAGTAGGCAGAGAGTAGACAGAGAAAGAGGGGGAAGTAGGCTCCTGGCTGAGCAGAGGGCCCGATGCAGGCCTCGATCCCAGGACCCTGAGATCATGACCTGAGCCAAAGGCAGAGGCTTAATCCAGTGAGACACCCAGGTACCCCCAAAGAAGGAACAATTCTGCTTACAGACCTCAACACAGAAAACCTGCCTGAGTTTCTCACCTGATAGCCCGCCCTGCAGAGTTTGGACTGCCAACTCTTAATTTAATTTCTAGGCTGCCAGCTTCTTATCTTATGGTTTTCAGACTTCCCAGCTCCCACAATCACATGAGGTGATTCCTTAAAATCTCTCTTTAGATAGATAAAGAAATAAATATATAGATCTCTAGGTATAGACTTATAAATAAGATAAGGATCTATATCTATCTATCTATCTATCTCTATCTATCTATCTATCTATCTATCTATCATTTATCTATCTATCATCTATTTTACTACTGAGTCTGTTTCTTGACAGAATGCTGACTAATACAAGCACAAGGAGACTCCAAATGATAGCTGGGTGATACATCTCTATGAAGGGCAATTATACATATTTCTAGGTTCTAGGCAGGAACAAGCCTTTCCTCACAATTTGGGAAAATGCCAAAAGGAAAGGGATTCAAACATGATTGCTCCTTGGCTCATTAGAATACTTATCAAGTGCTCTGTGATAAGTATTGCTGGATTTTGACCCAATAGCATCTCTCTCCTAATTTTTGTCTTAATCAACAATGCCTAAACAAACAATTTTCCCTCCTCCTTTGCAGGGAGGGGTAGTCATGTGGCATAGTTACAGCCAATGAGACGTAAGCCATCATGTTTGGCTCTTAAGAAAGTTTGTAATGGGATCAGTCTGGCTGGCATGTTTCTTCATTGATTTGCCTTTCCTCTTTCCCATTCTTCCTGGCTAGAATAAAGATGCAAAGCTGCATGGTTCAGCAGCCATATTGTAATCATGAGGATGAAAGCTGATGAAGAATGGTAGAGCATGGAATTACAAGGACTCTGGGCAACTGAAGACATCCCTGATTAGTTGTGTCACACTTGAACTGCCTACCTCCAAGCTTCTTAATATAAGAGGAAAATAAACTTCTTCCTTGTTTATGCAGACCTGATCAAGTTTCCACCCACTTGCAGCTGAATGTACTCCTGACTGATACTGCCACAATCTCAATCACTATTGGATTAAGCAATGGCATTGCTTCCAGAAGGCCACCAGGAGAAAGAAGAGCGAGGGGCCTGAAAACCTGACTATCTCTGTAACCCTTTTAATTAGTAAATTAATTGAGCTTAAACTACTACAAAGAGGCAAGTCTCTGTGGGTTAGAATTGAGATTTGGATGGAGAAGAGCTAAGGATATGTCATGATCAGGTGGGAGTGAGGGAGCAAGAGGGCATTTTAAACTATAAATGATGGTTTTTAAAAAATAAAATAAGTCCACTACAAATGGTATATCTTGATCTGTAGTCCAGGGGTGTCTGGTTTAAACAAAAAAGAAATGCATACTCAGCGATATGAATATCACTGTGTTCCTAAGTGAAGACTAGTACCCTATGTGTTTTCTTCTGTACTTTCCCTCATTTTTTCACTTTATTTACACATTCATTCAACAAACATTTTTTAATGAATAGGAACCAGGAACACAAGGATGAGCAAGGCAAAGTTCTTATCCCTCTAGAGTCAAATATTGAGTGAACAGACAGAATTGTGAGCAGATAAATAACCAAACAAATCTCTCAGGGATGTAGAAGAGATAGAAATAAGTCATGAACCGCAAACACTGACTAGAGGAATTAGGAGTGACTGACTCCATAGCATAGAGACATCTGAGCTGGAGTTTGAATTTTAAATAGGAATTTCGTAACTGGAGAAGGAGGAAGACCATTTTTATTTCCTATTTCTTCATCTTTGGAAACAAATATTGAAGGAGATTTGACCCATTCAGATATCAAGGGAGTCTTCTCTGAGGGAGCTTCCCTTCAGCTAAATAAGAGTTAATGAGGAAAAAAAGAGAATTCTGGACAGAAGAAGAAGCAGAGCACCTGTGGAAGGTGGAGTATAGCAGGCAGAGGGGTTGAAATGGAACCCATATCATAAGGTGGAAAGAGGTATGAGATGAGGTTGGAGAAATATTTAGGAAATATTCCAAATGGTATAGGGACAGAATAGGTTAAGGAGGGCTTTGGGGTTTTTTTCCTTAAAAACAATGAGAAGTTAGTAGCATATTTAACACAAGTGAACCATCTGACCATCTTAACTACTAGCAATCTGACGTACTTAGACTAAGGAGCTGCAGCTTTACCTGGGAGACCTTGGATTCTTAATTCCCACTGCCACTTCTCTAAAACCAAGCTGCAAATTCGTTGGTGGAACTCACCAGAGGTATCGGAATATCTTACCATCTCTAGTAGTCCCATAATTCTTCTTCTCTGTAAAGGCAAGCATACTGACAAATTTTAATAACTGTCAGGTCTAATTATGAATAGCCATTGCCCTTTAGACTTGGATAGGAAGCCCTTTCCACTCCAGGGGCCACCCTGTCAGTCTCTGAATAGCATCCTATGAAACCAAATGTTAGACAAAGCACTGGGGCAAGATGCAAACAATAGCAGGAGGCAATGATATCTACACATAATACAATCTCCAAAAAGCAGGAGCTGGAGCCCAGCAGATACCACTGCATTGACGGCTTCATTTTATTCATACCCTACTGAATATGTCACTTCCCACAGTTCGGATGTCAGGCTGTGACCTGAATTTTCAAGCTTCTTGTTTGTATCATCAACTGTTAGATTGGAGAAAAGCATGAATTTAAAAATGCAAAACTGGATTTGCATATTCGGTGTTTTAGGTACGAAAGATGCCTTGGATTTTGGCCCAGTTGAGAAGGAGTTGCCGTTCTTTTTTCATTAATATCATTTTACTTATAAGAACATGTTGACACAAACACACACATACACACAGAAGACACACAAAGAAATTCTCAAAGGCTTTTTCAGTGATAACCTCTTAAGAAGTAAAGCTCTCAGAAGCACATTTTATTTGAAAAGGTAAAGAGCTAAGCTGGAAGGTTAAAGGAAAGAAAGCAAAGGCTGCGGAATACTGCACAAGACACACCATGATTCCTCAGGAACCTCAGAGTTTTCTCTAGGGAAGGAAAGACCCGAGGTCAAATAGAAAAGCATGGGAAAAAATGAAGTATATAGCAGAAGAGCTGGAACAAAATTCAAGGCAACCCACACTAACCCACTATATATGACCCATACAACTTCCTTTTTAAAAAAATCTTTTTATTAAGACTTTATTTTTTTTAGGGCAGTTTAAGGTTCACAGGGGAAGGTAGAGAGATTTTTCATATACTCCCTGCCCCCACACATGTAAAACTTCCCACATTAACAACATTCCTCACCAGAGTACATTTGTTACAACTAAGGAACTTACATTGATACAACATAATTATCTAAAGTTCATATTTTGCATTAAGATTCTCTTTTGGGGGCACCTGGGTGGCTCAGTCAGCTAAGAGTCTGCCTTTGGCTCAAGTCATGATCTCAGGGTACTGAGATTTAGGCTCATGTCAGGCTCCTGGCTCAGCAGGGAGTTTATTTTTCCCTTTACCTGGGCTCCACCCTTGCCTGTGCTCTTTCTTTCATCCTCCATCTCTCAGATAAACAAATAAAATCTTTTAAAAAATTCACTCTTGTTGTTATACATTCTTTGGGTTTGGACAAATGTTTAATGACATGCATCCATCATTATGGTATCATACAGAATATTTTCACTGCCTTAAAAATATTCTGTGCTCCCACTCTTCATCCCACTCTCTCCCCAATCTCTGATAGCCACTGATTATTTTACTGTCTCAGTGGTTTTGCCTTTTCCAGAATTTTCTATCTTGGAATCATATAGTCTGTAGATATTTCAGATTGTCTCCCTTCACTTGGTAATATGCATTCAAGGTTCCTCCATGCCTTTTCATGGCTTGATAGCACTGAATAATATTCTATTGTTTGGATAAACCACAGTTCCTTATTAAGTATGATGTTAGCTGTGGAGTTTTTGTAGACACTTAAAAAAAAAAAGATTTATTTATTTATTTATTTTCTATATGTAGAGAGAGTGAGAACATGAGTGAGGGGAGGAGAAGAGGGAAAGAATCTCAAGCAGACTCCCTGCTGAACATGAGCTCAGTGTGGGCCTCAATCTCACAACTCTGAGATCATAACACAAGTTGAAATCAAGGGTTAGTTGCTTAACCAACTGAGCCACCCAGGCACCCCTGTAGATATTCTTTATTTAGCTGAAGAAGTTCTCTTCTATTCCTACTTTACTGAGAGTTTTTATCATAAATAGTTGTTGAATTTGTCAAAATCTTTCTTTTTCAGCCTATTATTGTGATAGATTATATAAATTGATTTTTTTGAAAGATTTTCTTTATTTATTTGAGAGAGAGAGAGAGTGAATGAGAGATAGCATGAAAGGGAGAAGGTTAGGGAGAAGCTCTGCTGGGAGTCTGATATGGGACTTGATCCCGGGACTCCAGGATCATGACCTAAGCTGACAGCAGTGGCTTAACCAACTGAGCCACCCAGGCGCCCCCACATAAATTGATTTTCAAATATTGAATCAGCCTTGTATACCGGCATAAATCCTGCTCGGTTGAGGTATATAATTCTTTTTATATGTTATTGGATTCAATTTACTAATATTTTCTTAAGGTTTTTCTTTTGTTGTTGTTTTGTTTTTTTGGTTTTTTTTTTGCATCTGTATTTATGAGAGATACTGGCCTGCAGTTTTCTTTTCTTATAATGTCTTTGTCTGGTTTTGGTATCAGGGTGATACTGGCCTCATAGAGCTAGCAAGCATTCCTTCTGTTTCTATCCTTTAAAAGAAATTATAGAAAATTGATATCATTTTTTTTAATGTTTGGTGGAATTAACCAGCAAACCCATCTGGGCCTGGTGCTTTCTATTTTGGAAGATTATTAATTATTGATTTAATTTCTTTTATAAATATAAACCTATTCATATTGTTAATTTTTATCTACCAGGCACTTTGATTACTGACCATTCACCATGAACATGGGGAGGCTTGGTTTTTAGCTTTGTTAGATTGTTGTTTAAGCTATTGTGATATTAAACTAGACTGATATTATTCAGTTTTTCTCCTAAGTTTTAAGGGTTTTACTTAGTCCTGAGACAAAGATTTTACTACTAAAGCCTGGCTATCATGGTATTTCAAAAGGAAAACCATACCTGTTAATTGGACTCTTGGACATTTATTCCAGAGAAATGAAAATCTCTGGGTACACAAATGACCACAGCTTTATTTGCAATAAAACTCAATCCTTGAATACTTGTAATAAAGCTAAAAACTTTAAATAACCAAAATGTCCTTCACTAAGTGAATAGCTAAACAAGGTGTTGCATCCATGTCATGAACACTATTCAGCAACGAAATGGAACCATTAGATCTATTGGGACACAGCAACTTAGGTTGTTGCTGAGTGGGAAAAAGCCAATTTCAAAAGATTATATACTATATAATTCCATCTATATGACATTCTCAAAATAAGAAAATTGCAGAGATTAAGAGCATATTAGCTTTTGTCAGGATTAGAGATAGTGAGATAGTGGGGGGCATGACTATAAAGACATAGCACGACGGAGCTCTTTGTGGTGATGGAACAGTTTTGTGTCTTGAATGCAATGGTGACTACATAAATCTACACCTATAATAAAAGGGCATCAAAACTGTGTACATTCTGTAATGCTGATTTTCTGGGTTTGACATCATAATATAGTTACATAAGATACAACCATGGGAGAGACTAAGTGAAGCGTGATGTGGGACCTATCTTTGCAACTTCCTGTGATGTATTATTATTTCAAAATAAAATAGAAGAAATAAATAAATCCTGGGTTTTTACCAAGTCGTTCCAATTTGGTGGGATATAAACTTCAGTCCATTGCCTGTGTGTTAGACAATAGCTGGAATTCTGCTCAGCTTTCATAGATGTCTAGACTCATTTCCTCAGCATCTCCTCCATGCATCCAGGTCATCCACACACTTGAGGAGAGTTCTATGCAGATCTGAGAGCTTCCTCTTTTGCAGTGCCTCCTTTTCAAGATTTGCCCCCTCTGTTTCTTAGGAGCCCCAAACTATATCTTCTGACACCTCAAGCCAATAAGACTGTGACTTTCTGCTTGAATTCTAACCACTCCACAGTTAACAGAATGCAAAGTGTCCCAAATAAATGTAGCTCTCACCTGCTGTGGTTCCCTTCTTTCAAAAACTGGAACCTCTCCAAATTTCATCTGTGTTTGTTCAATTTCCAGTGCCTTCAAGTCATTTTATATATCACTGTCATATAAACATGCAAATATATATGTACATACATGGGTATAAAGCACTGCATGCATAAAAATCAAACTACAAACTTGTAATAATATCCTATATATCTTTAGAATGTTTTCTAGTTTACAAACCACTTTTCCATTTTATGCATACCAAGCCTATGATTTAAAAGGCATTGTGTTATACAATGTATATAACTTTTGATAAATTATCCTGGGTCTTCTCATTTGGTGGCCATTCTTCAGTCTGTTATGAACACTTCATCCTCAGTGTTCTCTGTAGACATTTTGGTTCATAAGGGAGTTCTCATTTTCTGGTTATTTCCCTCTCTGCCAACCCCATGGATGTTCTCTTTCATTTTCAGATTTTTTTTTAAGATTTTTTAAAATTTATTTGACAGAGAGAAACACAGTCAGAGAGAGAACACAAGCAGGGGGAGTGAGAGAGGGAGAAGCAGGTTTCCCACCAAGCAGGGAGCCCGATGTGGGACTCAATCCTGGGTCTTCGGGATCATGACCCAAGCCGAAGGCAGTTGCTCAACCAACTGAGCCACCCAGGCGCCCCTCATTTTCAGAATTTTAGCTACCTCTTATGAATTACAAATCCCAAATTTGTGCTTAATTCATGACCTCTCATCAGATTCTGACTCGTGTATTTAATTGGCATCTCCATTTGGACGCCCATAGATACCTCAAATAACATATTCAAAATTCAACATTGTATCCTCTCCTGAGACCCAATTTTATTTTCTACATTTTTTTTTTGTTTCTTAGAATAGTACCACCTTTCTTTACATTCAAACTAGAAACATAAAACTTATCTCTTACTCTTTAGGTCCAACTACTCACCAAATCCTGTCAACTCTATATCTTTATTTTTTTCCTGAGTCCCACCTCTCCTCTCCATCTGACCTCTGCCTTAGTTCAGTACCTCAGTATTTCTCATCCAGACCATTGCAACAGACTCCTAATTGGTCTCCTCATTTTTTATTTTGCTTTGGATTGGGACAGAGGTTACAGCCTCAAGAGAGCAGACAGCAAACTTGAACTATGGTCTAAGTTAAAGAGGAACCATGGGGTTAGTAAGTAACTCTCTGGTAAGACAGAAATCTCCCAAGTTGGAATGTTAGCACCAGCAAAAATCAATACGCTCTTTTTCTTTTATGATAACAGACAGGTTTAGTGATAAGAGTTTGGGTAGATCGTGGGCAGGGAGACCATAGCTTCTGAGGGCCCCAGTCTTTTTAGAGGACAGAGGGGGTAGAGAGGGCAGAGGGCAGAGGATGAAAGCCTATACAGACAGAGGTAGACAAAGAGGTTCAGCTGAGAGATCTGAAGATGGGTTCCTGGCAAACTCCAAGACTCAGGTCTATGAATAGTAGGATGGAAGCAAGTGTACACGCAAGGTTGTGTTAGTCTACAAAAGGCATGAAGTGTGAGAGGAGCAGTTTGGGCTAAGATTTATTTACCTAAGAATTCTCAGTATCTGTATGTAGTTCACTTTTATTTCATATAAATATTATCTAGTAATTCATGTTAATTCAATTTCTTAACGTAATCCCATTTAAGTGTTTGTCCTATATTTCAAATATCCCCAGGAATATGGTGTGTGTGTGTGAGGGGAGGCAGGCCAAAAAATAGTGTCCCATGCAACCATTATCTAAATCAAACTCACATAACAAATGAAAGTGGTTCCCTCACACTGCTGCCAAGCCTCACCTATCCAAAGGTAAAACAAACAAATCTGCTAAAAATACTTCAATGGCTCCCCCATTCTTGATGATCTGTAAATGTCCCCCAAACTCAATGACCCCACTCCTCTGGTCTATCAAGCCTCACCTAACTTATTCATAGGATGAAAAATCCTTTTCCATAGTTAACTCCAAGTGCTGCACTTGACTGTGAGCTTCATAGGCAAGAAATCTCTCTGACCCATCTCTGTGTCATCATTATCTAGCACTATGTGTGGCTCATGGTAAGTGCTCAAAACAGGTTTCCTGAACAATTAATTTACTCAGGGATTAGAAAACTTTTTTTAAAAAAGACAGAAAATATGTATCTTGGGATTTGCAGAACCTAAGTCTCTGTTACAACAATTCAGCTCTGCCATTATAGCATAAAAGCAGCCATACACAGTAAAAAAGGGAGGGGGCATGTCTGTGTTCCAATAAAACTTTATTTACAAAAACAGGTACATGGTTGGATTTAGTCTGAGGGTCATAATTTGCCACCTTTTGAATTAAATGAATGAATGAATGAGTAAATTGCCTTGGGACCACTTGGTTTTGACTCAAACTGTCTTTTCCAGGAAAACAGACTTTCTCCGCTTACAAATTCTTCATAGTTTCCTAAAGTAAGGCCCAGACAAAAAGATGCTCTAAGTGGAGATAGAACAAGATCTGTCTATTTTCCCATTGAATAGTTTGAATGGTATTATTTAGATGCAGTTTCACTTGAAAGGATAATACTGGCAGCTCTCAGAAGTTATTAAAACTGGAATTTACTATCATATATATTAAAAACAAGAAAAAACTTCCTGATGCTCAAGACCATGATACATTGAAGCAAATACCCCATGATTTCCCAACAGCACAGGTTCCCATTAAAAAAATGGAAACAAAGGTAATGGAATAAACAGGGTGAGTTCAAGCATTGTTCAAATATGTGTACCACAGTCATGATTAAAGCTTCTCTGAGGTCCCTGGAGGTGGAAGCAACTGTGAATACTGAGTATTTGGAGAAGTTGGGCATCCCAGAAGGTTCTTTAAACCGGGTTCACATACTAACTTTGACCCTTGTTAGCAGTGGTACTCCACAAATTATGTAACTCCTCGGGGCCTCAATTTCAGTATCGATAAAATAAGCATAATAATATCCATATTCCCGGTACTCTTAGGGATTACAGGAGATATTTAAAGCCTTGAGGACAGTGTAAGAAACACTCCTGAGCATCTGTTGGAACTGGGAACAGTGGTGGGTGATTCACACGCCTCATCTCCTGGGCTCCTTCATAGCACCCACCACTGTTTGATACTGTCTTAACCACTTGTATCTGTTTATTGCCTGCCCCTGTTACCCACTAAAATATAAAATCCATGAGGCCAGGGACTAGCCTATTTTCTGAGCAAAGACAGAGCAGACTTCAGGCTCTCTGCCTTTGTCAGGCAAAACCATCCAGCTAGAATTTAAAAACATTTGGTTTGCATTTTATTTCCTTTTTCTCATTTAGAACAAGTGATACTGAGTTCCTAAGTATAGGTCTAATAAAAGTGCCTTTTTTTGAGGGCTTCTGGGGGGGTGGGGGGAGGGATAGGGTGGCTGGGTTATGGAAAAAGTAAAAATTAATAGAAAAAAGGGCACACCTGGGTGCCTCAGTTGGTTAAGCGACTGCCTTCGGCTCAGGTCATGATCCCAGAGACCCAGGATCGAGTCCCATATCTGGCTCCCTGCTCAGTGGGAAGCTTGCTTCTCCCTCTCTCACTCCCCCTGCTTGTGTTCTTTCTCTAGCTGTGTTTCTCTCTGTCAAATAAATAAATAAAATCTTAAAAAAATTAATAGAAAAAAGAAAAGTACCTTTTTAAATTAAGTTTTTTGATAAATAATTCCAAATACATGCATTAACTTATTTAGGCTTATTTGTTTAAAAGTTAGTTGATTTAAAGAAAAGTATTGGGTAAATGATAGTAAAGATGTAATGCTGATATGACCAAAAAATATACATATATCAATTTCTCAAATAGCTGAAGTTGAGAGACTGCTGGAGCATAGGACCCTGAAGTTTTTTCTAGGACCTTTATTCTATGATCTGGCACTTCTGTAAGGATCGATCATATCATGAGCAAAATGAGTCACAGATGCACTTTTGCTTTGGGAAACCAAGTTTTGGGCAAAAGGAAAAGCAGTCTGTGAGTAACTCCCAGAGCAGATCCTCCCTACCCCTGAGCAGATCTTCCCTACCCCTCCAAGCTCTTGTTTTCTTACTTTTCCCTTGTCTAATTTTGTTCAGCAAATTTCTGGTTAGACACAAAACATCTTGGAGCCAGATGCTATGCAAATCAAAACAAAACAATAAAAGTGAGACTTGAAGAAGGCAAGAGGAAAGGAGAAGCGAGTGGGTGAAGATTTCTTCACTTTACAAGTAAGTATCAGATTCCAGCCTGGGGACATTGTAAGGCAGGACGGCATCCTAACTCAAGGCTACCCAAAGTTTCCTCACATAACTTCCTTCTCCTGCTTCCTTTTCCCGAGCCATTTTCCCTTTCTTTTTTGTTTAAAGGAAGAAATTCAATGCATACACTGGTGAAATCTTTGGGTCTTATTCAGTTCATTTTCAATTACACCAGAGTGATGAGGCTGGGTGAAAAGACATGTCAGCTCCCTCGGCACTTTCTTGTTTTCAGAGAGCATCCTGAATCATGAGGGAAGCCATCCTGCCAGCAAGGAGAGGATGTCCTCATGAAACGCCGGTCTCCTGCATCAGTGCTTCTCAAACTTTAATGAGAATATAACTCACCTGAGGATCTTCTGATTCAATAGGTCTGGGGCACACGGGAGGGTTGACATTGCTAACAAGCTCCAGTGAGGCTGACCCATGGATCTCACTAAAAGGTAATCATTACTAGCCGCACATATCATAGCACTTGCTAAGTCTCTACCTACACTATGCTCTGACCTACGTGCTGAATTAACATTTATTTTCAAATTAGAACTTCTCTCCTAGGTCCTGGGAAAAGCATGAAGGTGAATACAATTTTATTTTTGCCCTCAATAAGCTTACCAGTCATGCCTAAGGTCAAAGCCAAAGACATAAAACAGCACTGTAACTATTGTGTGAAAAAGGCCTCATAATGAGAGCATGGGATGTATACCAAATCCATGGTAATCAACTTAATATATATATTAAATTCTCTCTGTCTCTGTCTCTCTGTCTCTCTCTCTCTCACACACACATACACACTCTCTCTAATGTTCTCCATTCTAAGAAATTGGTTTTATTTTGTGCTCGTAGCATTTACCTAGACTATTTAGATGGAGGGTAGAGGAGAGGTAGCAAACTATTTAGGTAGACCTTGAAGGGCAAGAATGTAAAGCACTGAAAATTTTAAAAATTTTAAATTACCCTTGAAAACCTCTTTCTGGTGTCCCCAGAGGAAGTATCTCCTACTGTCCGTTGGTGCTGTATCTTGGGTCCTGCCCTCAATGTTCTTCATGCATATATGTTGTATAGGCCTAATATTAGGGCCCAGTATTATGTACTGTGTTCACATCTAGAGCACAAAAGTGAGCTTTGAGTGCTTGAGTGTAAGTTCCCTCCTCTGTTTCCTCCTCTGAATAAGATTCCCTGCCAAACTACCCTCCTTATCGGGGACCAGGCACAGTTCCCACTTACGCTGAGTGGTGGGTTCTGTTTCCTTTCAGCCCACAGAATTATTGAAACAAGCCAATTACATTCTCCCATGGGAACCAGGGATCTCTCCCCCCCCCCCACCCTCTTGATACTACAAAGTCTACCTCACAGTCCCTGATGGTTTACACTGTTCCTGAGTGCAACCCCTGTGTGGTCCTGCAGGATATGAATGTTCACCTCCTCCAGGCTGTGAATATATGGGCTTCATAAACGCCTATCAGCCTCATCTGTCCAGTGTTGGGGCTTTGTGTCCCCATAACCATAGGACAGGAATCCCTCTCTCACTAATGAGGTGATTAAGACACAATAAAAACAATATGTGATTTGTCTTTGAGTGGAATTTCAGTTTGATATGTGTGCTGAATGACATGCAGGTGTAGTTTGCTGCATAGAACATGGATTTCAGACAGTGCTGAGGTTGTCTTTATTACCATGATTACCTTGCCTGCATTCATGCATAGGCTCATGGTAACTCCCAGATGCCTTGGTATTTAAAACCCTTTTGATTGGGTGTTGAATTTCTATTTCAGTAATCCTTTCACTTATACTATACTGTTCATTGTCTAACACAATACTAGAAACATTTTAACTACTCATATATATTACAATTTATTCTGAAATCAATTTGGATTGTGTTAAACTCAATACCATAATCATTACTAAAATGCAAACACTGTAGAAGAATGTTCATAACAGCATTATTTGTAATAGTCCCAAACTGGAATATCTGTCAAGACACAATGTCCCAACTCAAATGCCCATCAAGATTAGAATGAATAAATAAATGAATAAATAAAGGTATATTTATATAGTAGAATACTATTCAGCAATGAAAACCAACAAACAAAATAAAGCCACAGACAACCACTTGGATAAATCTCTCAAACATAGTATGGAGCTAAAAGAAGCCAGACACCAGAGAACACATATGTGTAATTACATTATATAAAATTTAAAAACACTCAAGCTAATATGTGGTATCAGAAGTCATAACAGTGGTTAACTTGGGGGGAAAGGAAGTAATAAGTAGGAGGAGAAAGGAGACAGACCTTAAGGGGGTGTATTTAATGTTCAGTTCCTTGGGGCACCTGGGTGGCTCAGTCATTAAGAGTCTGACTCTTGGTTTTAGCTCAGGTCATGATCTCAGAGTTGTGAGATGGAGCCCCTGCAATGGGCTCTCTGCTGAGGTTGGAGCCTGCTTAAGATTCTCCCTCTTCTGACAAACCATGAGAGACTCTGGACTCCGAGGAACAAACTGAGGGTTAAAAAAGGGGGGTGGGTGGGGAGATGGGGTGACCAGATGATGGGTATTAAGGAGGGCACGTGTTATGATGAGCACTGGGCGTTTTATGCAACTAATAAATCATTGAACACTACATCAAAAATTAATGATGTGCTTTATGTTGGTTAATTGAACATAATAAAAAAATTTTTAAAAAAAGATTCTCCCTCTCCTTCTCCCTCTTCAAATCACCCCCACTCATGCTGCCCCTCTCTCTCTTTCTAAAAAGTAAAAAATAAATAATGTCCAATTTCTTGACCTGGGTCACAGTTTAGTGGATATGTGTCCTTTGTAATAATTAATCGTTGTGAAAATTATTCTCTTTTTTCTATATGTATGTTATATTTCAATAAAAAGAGGTACTATGTTTACAGTAAAAAAAATGTTTTCATCCATGTAACATTTATTAGGTGCTTACTATCTGCTTAATATGAAAATGAGGTTTCTGTGCTGAACAAGACAAGCACAGTCCCCTATAGTATACTAAGATGAGTATTGGTCACTAAAAATTAGTGCTCTGAGTAGTAAGTGATAAAGCACATGAGAAATGTCTTCTCTAATTTCCATAGGAGCTCAAAGGGAGGGAAGGATATTTTCCACCTGGGTGATCAGGAGAGGTTTCATGCACTGCCACTGAACCATGAAAGGCAGGTAAAATTTAGGTATGTAGACATAGTGGAAGACATTGTAGGTGGAGAAAATGATACCAATAGGATGAGTTTAAGGTGGACAAGGAAGTCAAATACTTTAAGATGGCTGAAGCATAGGAATGTGGTAGGAAAAGATGGAAAATGAAAACAAAAAAAGTGATAGAGTCGAGTCCTGGAAGTCTCTGAATGTCAGGCTATAGAGATCAGGCTCCACTTGCAGAGGGTGGAGTTTCACTGAAGGAGAATTGAGCTTTAGGGAGATAAATAGCCACAATATGGTTATCAGATCATAGGTGAGAAGGCCAGCTACAGGGAAGCCAAATAAGGCACCATGGCTATAGTCCAGAACTGAGGGGTTAAATGCTTGAATCCATGTGCCTACAGTGTGACAGACAGGCGGAGCTGATTTGGCAAAGGAGCAAACAAGTCCATTGGATCTGAGATTTTAATCCCAGCTCCACCACTTCACGGATGTGTAAACTTGATTCACTTGTCAAATTGTTAGTCTATCTGTAAAATGGGGTTAATACAGGATTGTGCTGAGGTTTATGAATATAAATGAATATAAAATACCTCATACACTGCTCATAATGGAAATTGGATAAATAGTAGGTGACATTATCATTATCATTGTTATTGCCATCCTAGCTAGCCTTAACTCTGTTTTCTTTGGGTTTAGCCTAAATTAGATTCCTTTCACCCAGAAGGTAAATATCAACTTTCAAGAAAGCAATCTCCTTCAATCAACTGAAGCTCTTTCAAAATTCTTCCCAAACATAGTATATACAAATAAAACAATAAAAAATAAACACTTCTCTGTGTGTGTGGGTGTGTGGGTATCCATTTGTGCCTCAGTGCACATTCCTTGCATTAACCAAAAATGACACCTCTCTAGAAATCAATGAGCATGATCAACTCTTGAGCTGGACTGATGACTTATCCTTCATCAAGTCCAAATACAGCATCAAGGTCATGAATCATACCAACAACCGCTCCTGAGTGGTAAAGATGTTTTTTCATGAGGACATTTTGATTTATTTATTTAACATCAGACACCACTCTGACTCAAAATGTGGTTAGCTTCTGTAACAAAATCCATGTAAATAGGTCTCCCATGAGCCATTGCAAAAATCCTCAGTAACTTCATGCATAATGGAAGCTTATGTAAGTGTGTGTTGCCTCAGGCGGGTGCCTTTTTAGAGCTCCTGGGGGTTTCTCTTGTGATTTTTTTTGTGTTCTGTCTCCTTCAGATGTTTGGGTTCTCTGAGCTGTCATCCCACAGAGATGATTTCCATCCTGGATTGAAAAAAAAAAAGGCAGATAGTGAACATTTATTCTTCCCTTCAGCATTAATTTGTCTGACATGAAATTGACAAAATCATTGTCAAGAAAATAGACTTAATTTCACCAAATAATGAAGACTTGTCTGTACTTTAAAAGGTATCTTATGAAAATAGAAACCTCAGTCTAAAGGGTTAATTTCCACAAACTATATCCTGTTTCCTTGAGTTTATCATTTTACATTTAAAATTTGCTATCCATATTTATAACAATTGAACAGACTCAACTGAGTTTTGGTTTAGCCTAAATTTGGGCTGGTTCAGTCTATTATGTCTGTTCTGCAGAAGCCATTTACAAACCAGAATACAGAAAACAGTCGTTCCCCCATTACTGTATACATAATTGTAACCAACTTGGATATCTGGATTCCCACATTAGAGATTAGATGCGAGAAGGAAGCTAGAATTAGACATATACACAATTTTCAGCAATGATGGCTGACAACCTGACAGAGAGTGAAATAATAAGAAATATATAAAGCCCACACATAAAAACACAAGACTGGTAGTATGGAGTCATTAAGGTAGGGGCACATGAACAGCTACTGACCCCCAAAATGTGTTGACAAATGTTTCTTTTTTTTTTTTTTTTTTTTTTTTTTTTTTTTTTTTTTTTTGACAAATGTTTCAAGTAGTCATCATACATTCATCACAAAGCCATCGTACATCTAAAAATGATTTCCCTACAACATGGTTTAAATTGCTTCCCATTGCTTACAGGGATAATCTTTAGACGTTTAAGTTTTGTACTCAGGGGTATGGGACTTATTCTACACTGTCAATAGCTAAAAAAAATATTATCATATATTTACAAAAATGGCAGCATCAGCTCAATTAGTTTAAAAAATAAAAACTTACTATGAGAGCTCTGAAGAATCTTCTCTTTTAGGTCCATTTCCAAAGGACATCCAAATACTGCATTTCTATAATGACTCTATGGGAGTGTTTCTTAGAAAATTGCTTACAAAGGATATATTTTAGAAAGAAGAAATGGCCAAGAAAGTTTAAGCCTTATTCACAATACATAACAACTATATTAAATTCTCTGAGTAAAGAAAGGTTCTAATTTTGTCAGACTCCTTCCTAGACTTATTAGACCAATGAATCTTTTTCGATGTAAAAATTATCCCCACTTCACGGTATTCATCTTCTACCCAACTCTATTAGTGGTACTTGTGGACTTACTCTACCAGTCTCTGGCAATGGTTCCCACATCAGTCAGGCATCCTTCAGAAAACAGATAATATACTTAAACGAATTTAACTGAAGTGAGTTTAATAAAGGACTATTCTAAGAGGTGTGGTCAGAAATAGGAGAACCAACAAGAATGCAGGTGTTAGCAATAAGAAGAAGCCATCATCATACCTAGGCATGAAGACCCAAGGGGAGGGTACAGTGCTACCAAAGGGTGGTAAGCGTTGGAGTAGTTGTGCTCACTGGTTGTTTCCTGGAAAATGTTGAACAATCTGTTCTTTAGGGAGAAAAAAAAAGCCTACTTGTAATATTTGCTGATTTTCAAGGAGAAAATCCTCCCATTACAGCCAATTTCAAGCTACCACTGTGAAGTCAGTGCATGTAGAGTTGGGAAGAGATGAAGAGAGGCACACCTTTCTCTAGGACTGCCATCACTCCAACAAGAGTTGTAAGCAGCCTCAGGAGCATGTGTGATAGAAAAATAAATGTGGAAAACTATTTAGGGAGTGATGGGTTTTGTGTATTTTTTGGTAAATATATTTACTAGTAATTCTATATACTTTATTTATAAAGACTGGCTATGTTTCACAACCACTTTCACAAAATTACTGAAAACTTAGCAAGCCAGCAACAGCTAACTGTTGGCTATAATAATATAGGAAATAGCCAATATCAAAATCAGAACAAGTGGGAAAAGAAACCTGGTTCTCCAATCTCTAACCTGGGAACCGAGAAAACTCTGCATCACTAAGAGGATGCAGTCTTCATGAGTCAGTCTCCCAGGGTTCAGGATTGGGCAGCAAAGAACAGAGAATGGAACTGAGGGATGGAGGCAAGTGGGGAATAAATAGCACACTTTCTGAATGCATACATTTGGGACTTGTGGTCAGATTGGTTGTGTGAGGATCCCCCCAAAGTACCTTTAAGTGTACATGCTGAAGCAAAGTCACTAGGAATCTATATATATTTCTAACGCTCCTTAGGTGATTCTAATACATAACTGGATTTGGAATAAGCTGTTACATGAACATGACCCTCAGGTATTAATGGTGCCATAATGCACTGTTTTCTCTTTATTTTAACTCAACTGTTCTTTACTATCTGACTTGTCCACTTGAGAAAACATCTTCTTAGATTATCTTGCCACCTCAAGTATAGCTGAGGATTCTGGGTGATTCAGGTGGGAGCAATACTATAGCCAGAAGCTCAAAGATTGAAGTGAGAACTGAGAAGAACCACAAAGGGGATCAGAACCCCACATAAAGAGTGGTAGTCGAGTATTGTGGTTCCCCTGAGTTGATGAGAAATCAGAACTTGGGGTAACTGAAGTAACTGGAATATTCAGAACAGGTGTCTCAGTCAGCTCAGGCTGTCATAACAAAATTCCATAGACTGAGTGGTTTAAATAACAGGAATTTATTTTTCACAATTCTGGGAGCTGAGAAGCACAAGATCAAGGAGGCGGTCAATTCAATTCTCACGAGGGCTCACTTCCTAGCTTGCAGACAGCTGCCTGATCACTGTTTCTTCACATGGTGAAGAGAGAGAAGGTGCTCTGGTCTCTCTGCTTCTCTTTGTAATGACACTAATCTTATCCTTGGGTCCCACTCTCATGACATCATCTAAGCCTAATTACTTCCCAAAGACCCCAATTTCCAATACCATCACTCTTGGGATAAGGACTTCAACATGTGAATTTTAGGGTAACATAAACGTTCAGTCCATAACAGGAGGGCAAAAGAGAGCTGTGCACAGATGCAATTCAGATGCTCAGTGGGTTTCAATCATGAGTCCTTGATTAAGGACTAGTGTATATATGCACAGGGCAAGATCAACACAGTTTCTCACGTGGAATGAAGTCCAAGTGCTGTGCTTCATCTTCCACATTCTTGCATGTGTTTACAGCTTCCCTCTGCATCTAATGCTCATGAGCCTTCCCCAGTGCTCTCCATGCTCAGGGCTCTCAGCTTTTCACATCTCTATTTGTTAATGTTGCCATGTAACCTGGGTCTTCCCCATATTCTTCATGTAGCTGGATTTTTTTTTTAAGATTTCATTTATTTATTTGACAGTAAGAGAGAGAGAGAGAGCACAAAAGCAGGTACAGCAGCAGACAGAGGGAGAGGGAGAAGCAGGCTCCCCACCGAGTAGGGAGCCTGCCAATGCCAGGCTCCATCCCAGGACCCTGGGATCAAGAGCCAAGCCGAAGGCAGACACCAGACACTTAACCAACTGATCTACCCAGGCTCCCCAGGTGGATTTTTTTTTTTAAGATTTTATTTATCTGACAGAGAATAAGAGAAAGAGAAAGCATGAGAGGGAGGATCAGAGGGAGAAGCAGACTCCCCACTGAGCAGGGAGCCCAACACAGGACTTGATCCTAAGATTCCTGGATCATGACCTGAGCTGAAGGCAGTTGCTCAACCAACTGAGCCACCGATGCGCTCCCCCTAGCTGGATTCTTTTTATCTTTCAAGCCTCATCTTAAAGTCACATTCTCAAAGAGGTCTTCTTTGAACATACACTATCTATAGACACCGTGTTTTCTTGTTTAATTTTTTAAAAATTGTTTTTACTTCTTATTATCAAAAAACACAAACACACAAAAAACTACATAAAGCACATGTATATTTTGTGGTAAAGATCTTTGCAAGCACTACCCACATCAAGAAATAGAACTTTGACATCCACCTCAGAAACCCCTCCATTGACCCCATGAAAATTTTCTCTCTTCCTACTAAAGTAACAATTTTATAAAAATTGTTTCTATGCATTTCTCTATACTTGTATCATTAAGTGTACCTCCCAGACATATATTCTTGTCTTCTTTTAAAAAATTTATTTGCTATCTCTTTTTATTCTCCTTACTTGCACTCTCTTTTTTTATTCCAATATTTAAAACTTAAAAAATTGAGGAATAATTTCCATGCAATAAAATGCATGGATTTTTTGAAAGGTTGTATTTATTTGAGAGACAGAGAGAGAGGGAGAGAGAGAGCGAGCTTGAGAAGGGAGGAGAGGGAGAAGCTGGCTCCCTGTTGAACAGGGAACCTGACTGACCTGTGGCTCAGTCTCAGTACACTGGGATCATGTCCTGAGCCCAAAGCAGATGCTTAACCAACTGGACCACCCAGGCACCCCTACATGGTTTTAAATGTATAGTTCAATGAACTTTGACAAATATATACATACATGCAGCCACCATCCCAGTGAAGGTATAGACTGTCTGCATTGCTGTTGTGTTAATGTATGTGTTCCCCGCCAATCCAAATTCATATGCTGAGCTGACGGTGTTTGGAGGTAGGGCTGTTGGAGGTAATGAGGTCATGAGAACAGAGCCTCCATGAAATGGCTTTGTGCCCTTATAAAAGAGGCCCCAGAAAGCTAGTTTGCTTGCCACTCCTACCACATGAGGGACAGAAGGTGCTGTCTATGAGGAAGTAGGCCCTCATCAAACATTGAATTTGCCAGTGCCATGATCTTGCATTTCCTGGCCTCCAGAACTATGAGAAATGTTTATTACTTATAAGCCACCCAATTTATGACAGTTTTGGTTATAGATGACTTTAGTTTTTTACATGTGTTTTTGTATTTTTTCATTAATTCACACTCACCATATTGTTTTTATAATCAGAAACAAGCTAAATGTACAAATAAAGATGCTGTAAGGGAAATTTGTATTTAGCTACAATGCACAAAAATAGAATAATGAAGCCATTTTAGCCCGTTTTACACTGAGCAAAATTTCTATTTCTAGGCTCCTGACATTACTTTGGTTTCACTGTCCACAAATCCAAAGAAAGCTAAGAAAGTTGTTAATATTTATGAAAACATTACAGAATAGTAAAACAAACATGTAATGAGCCATATGGGTTTGTAAAGGTGAGAGCTCCCATATCACAAGTATTGTGCAGTATCCATTGCCTAATGCATAGCAGGTTTTCAATTAATGCTTGTTGAATTCATGACCTGGCATGTGAAGACCCTGATGAAATAATACGTTATTGTGTAAAGGCTCTATGTGCACAAGTGTAAGTAAAGAAATGTTGACATGAATACCAAGAAGATGATACATCATGGAAGACAGCCTTGGTCTTGGAAGATGAGGGAGCAGGACCAAAGAAAAGGCCTTAGAGAGAAGTTAAAACATGAGCTTAATCTCTAAGGGTTAATGAAAAATCCATGAGTTAAACAAAGAAAGAGATAGTCTTCCAAGTAGAAGAAACAACATATGAAAAGACAGAAATGTAGGATAATTATACCACATTCTGGGACATGCAAGGCTTTGAGAAGGACTGGTATAGAGGTTTACCAATATGTAGATAGTTGTAGTACAAACTTGAGAAGTTTAGAAGGAAATAAAGGCCGCCAAATAAAACGTGAAACATCTGAGTTAACTTCTTGTCTGGTAGAGTAGAGACATGACACTCAGGTGGTAAGTTCAGCCATTCACCCAACAGAAAGGACCAGATATAGAGTGAAAAGATGGGGTCATTCCATAGATACCCTTGCTCAAGTTTGTGAGATTTCTTTAAACAAAATAAAAGAGGGAGAAGCTCATTACAGTCTCTGTGGCATGCTAAGAAATTTCACCTCTCTTTCACCTCATTACTCACCAGCCTCCTAGTTGGCCTCTCTTGCTCCAGCCCTGCGTTCCCACAATGCATTCTGCATAGCTTGTAAACCACAACTTGATTGTGTCCATTCAGTGGATATTTCTCAAAGACCTGTTAAATGTCAGGCACTTTTTTGACTCTCCTCCTTAAAGTTTTTCAATAAGTTCTTGTTACTTATAAAGTCCATAGTCCTTGCTGGGCACGCAAATCTGTCTAAGATCTGATGCCATTTTCCTGTCCTGTGCTGTCCATTATCACTCCTGAATAAGTCACTTTCCAAAAGCCAGTGGTGCTTTAAAGTTTGGTTATCATTTTTAGCTGAATCACTTACATGGTCATGTGCCTTTGGGCATGTTTCTTAGCCTCTCAAAGTCTCAGCTTCCCCACCTATCATATAAAGTAATAATAGTGACTATCTTCTAGGGTTGACTTATAGATCAAAACTGATCTTGTTCATAAATTACTTAGCCCTGTGCCTGACACATAGGAATAGCTCATTTTATGATAGCTGTTATTTTAGGTACACCAGGTGGGGTTTCATGAGGACAGATGGTGAAATGCAAGTGTCTGCCTGTCCTCCAACTTTTCCCCAATAAAGCCGAATAACCTGATGCAACTTCAAAACAAATACTCTTCAAATATTTGTTCTAAATTCATTTGATGGAGAGTTGAGCCCTGTTCAGAGAATATTGAATGCTCCCTTCCTGGAATATATCTCACTCATCAAAGTTGATCAAGTCCACTCTCCTTAAAAGGCAGCTTATCATCTCTAGCATTCAGCTTCTCCCTGGGGCCACTCATTGTCTTCCCACTCCACCCAGTCATCCTAGGTCCCAGTGCTATGAGTTCCTTGGCAAGGGACAGATTAAGAGGAATTTACCCGCAGTCTGCTGCCAAGTCAGCATTAATGTTTCAGTAAGACAAGCAAGGAGAATAGTTATTTTTATTACTTTTCCTAGGGCAGATATACAGTTAGAGCTTTCTCTTTACCATATTTGGACTATAAGAGGACAAATTCTTCCTAATTTTTAGAGACATGTATAGAGCAAGCAAGAATGTATAATAGTGTTCTTTTCAGACCTTGTTCTCCCTTATTGTGGATATGCAGCTCATGCTCTAGAAGGTCTAGATGAACATTGCCAAAGGACACTAGATAGCAATAATAGGCCATTAATGGCAGAGTTAAGGGTCTAAAACCCCACCTATGGAATGCTCCTGAGGGTCTTCCATAAAAAGCTGCCCAAGCTGTTTCATACCCCAGTTCTTTACTATGCTGAGTCTTCTGTCTACTCTTTTTCTTCATGTTTCATCTATATCAGATTTCTAGGATTGCAGTAACAAACTACCAAAAACTTGCATGATTAAAACAGCAAAAATCATCTCACAGTTCTGGAACCTAGAAGTCCAAAATCAAGTTGCCAGTGAGTTGGTTCCTTCTGGAGACTGTGGGGGAGAATCTGTTCTATGCTACTATCCTGGTTTCTGATGATCGCCAGAAATCCTTGGTTTTCTTGGCCCTTGTAGACATATCACTTCCATCTTTGCCTCTGTTGTCACATCACACTCTCCTTGTGTGTCTCTGTGTCCATGTTTCCTTCTTCTTAAAAGGACACCAATCATTGCTTTCAGGCCCACCCTAAGTTTAGCATGACTTCATCTTAACTTGATTTCATCTGTAAAGCCCCTGGAAGACCATGTTCATAGATACTGGAAGTTAAGTCTTCAACATATATCTAGGGGAGCACAATTCAACTCACAAAAACCTCCATTTTCTAGATACCAAGCTATCTGAAAGGCTTAGCTTAGTCACCTCAAAAACTATGACCCAAACATATTTTTTTAAAGAGTTGTGTTTCCTGGGTTCTAAAATTTTTTTTTTCCATTCTTACATCTCTTGTAAGAGATGTATCTTGTTGGTCAAGTCAATTACTTCTTTCCCTGTGTTTTCAGTTTACTAACTTAAGAGTTCTACAAATTAGAGAATTGTATAGGTTCTGAATAGGTACATAATATATATCCAAAATTGAGCCTCAGTAATTATTACTTTACATTTTCAATACTGATTATAAAGACAGCATTTTTTTTGAAAAATAGAAGAACAAAACATGTTATAAATACCATATTAATATACCTTTAGTTCTGAGCATATATATCTTTAATTTTTATATATTATGCCCAAGGCTGAATATCAACTGTTATGACAATGGGGAGCAAAGAATACATTAATGAATTATGCTTCTGTTCATCCTTTCAAACTACTTTATCTAGCAAATATTGTAATTGTGTTTCCAAAAGTGAACTTTTGTGTCTCCTGTAATTGTATAAAAAGTACTTGGAATTATAATATACTTATAGATGTTAAGACAGAAGGACTTTAAGCACTAACATTCTAAGATTTTAATTAGGTAATTAGCTTTGAATTTATATATATATAATAACCTGTATTTATTTGTATATATATAAATTCAAAGTTTTTATAGATAATATATATAAATTTAAAGCTCATTATTTATGTAATTATATAATTCAAAGCTAATTTTATATAAATATGGAGAGGGGAATAGGAAATTATTGTCAATTATTGTCACATAGGTACAGAGTTTTGGTTTAAGATGATGAAAAAGTTCTGGAGATGGATTGTAGTGACAGTCGTAAAACAACTTGAATGTATTTAATGACACTGAAATGTACACTTAAAATGGTTAAATGTTAAACTTTGTTTTTAAAAAAAAGGCTTAGCTTAATACTACCCTCACAGAAAATACTCCTGATCCCTTTGTGTTCCCTCTGATCCTATTTAATTTTCTGCTACCTATATCCATCCTATAGCTTTCTTTGTTCCTCTCAAAATATTCAATCATCAAAAAACATTCAAACATCAATATTAAGAGCGTCTCTCTTTCTTTCTCCTTCTTTTTGTCCCCTTCCCAATGTTACATGTATTTGTGTTGTGAGCTATTTTGTGCTGTTTAAAGTAATGAGCACAGATGAAAATTAACAGAATCTAAAGTAGGCAACTAACTTGATTTACATGAGAAATGGAATGAACTACTCTCAGAGGAAGATAATATATCCAGAAGTCAAAAGGAAGATGGGGGAATCTGAAAGCCCCTTGAGATCCAACACATGTCATATATCTTTTTAATTTATCAGTAATAACACAGTCCCTGGATCATGGTACATAATTTTGACTAATGACTAATTTTGCAATTTTGGGAGCCACTGAAAGGTTTTAAGGATCTAAAAGTGGAGATATAAGAAGACTTGTGCTTTAGAAAGATAGCTATTGCAGAAGTCTGGAATTTGTGGAGATATATCCTAAGAATTTAGAACTCAGATTCCTTGTATCTTCCACAAATAGTGACATCAGAGAAAAACCAGTGAAATCTTAATGAACAGTGGAGCTTAGTTAACAGTATTGTGCCAGTGTTGGTTCTTTGGTTATGACAAATAAATCATAGTAATGTAGGATGTTAACAACAAAGGAGCAGGGTAAAGGGTATGAAGAACCCTCTGTACCATGTTTACATCTGTAAATTTACTGTAATATTCTAAAGTTTATTTTTAAAAAGTTTGGGGGAAACCAGTTATTTCACTCTGTTTAAATAAAACCCACCTTCTTGTCTTATTAAATGCTGTAAACACATTTGACCCGTTCTTTAAATTTGAGGAACTTATCTGAAACTCCTGGTCACCATTCAACTATTGGAGCCACTTACAGGGTCATTTAACTATGGTGTGAAAGGGCACCTGGGTGGCTCAGTAGATTAAGCAGTTAACTTCAGCTCCAGCAGTGTCCCAGGATTGAACCCCACGTGACAGGCTCTCTGCTCCACAGAAAACCTGCTTCTTCCTCTCTCTCTGCCTGCCGCTCCCCCTGCTTGTGCTCTCTCTCTCCCTTTCTCTGTCAAATAAATTAAAACAACAACAACAACTCTGGTGTGAAGCAGAAGCCTTGAAATTCTTGGACCTGAAAAACAAGTAAAATTTCAAATAAAACCTAGGAATCTCTCAGGATATTGTATACTATTCATTTTGTCAAATGAGAACAATAACTTTTTAGAAAAACTGCCATTCTGTTACTGTCAACACATTATTAAAAAAAAAAAAAACCCGAACATTTTAGCAACTCAAAATAAAAACCCGAGTAAAGAAAGCCCTTTTATATTTTTTGGAAAGTCCTTTTTTAAAAAATAAGAATTTATTTTATTTTTTCAATGTTCCAAGATTCATTGTTTATGTCCCACACCTGGTGCTCCATGCAATACGTGCCCTTAATACCCCCCACCAGCCTCCCCTATCCCCCCACCCCCTCCCTTCCAAAACCCTCAGTTTGTTTCTCAGAGTCCATAGTCTCTAATTATTTGTCTCCCTCTCTGACTTACCCCATTTCACATTTCCTTTCCTTCTCCTACTGTCTTCCATGTTACTCCTTATGCTGCACAAGTAAGTAGAACCATATGACACTTGACTCTCTCTGCTTGACTTATTTCTTTCAGCATAATCTCCTCCAATCCAATCCATGTTGCTACAAAAATTGGGTACTCATTCTTTCTGATGGAGGTGTAATATTCCATTTTATATATGGACCCTATCTTCTTTATCCATTCGTCTGTTGAAGGGCACCTTGGCTCTTTCCACAGTTTGGTGATTGTGGCCATTGCTGCCATGAACACTGGGGTACATATGCCTCTTCTTTTCACTACATCTGTATCTTTGGGGTAAATGCCCAGTAGTGCAATTGCAGGGTCATAGGGTAGCTCTACTTTTAGTTTTTTAAGGAATCTCCACACCACTTTCCAAAATGGCTGTACCAACTTGCATTCCCTCCAACAGTGTAAGAGGATTCCTCTTTCTCCACAGCCTCTCCAACACTTGTTTCCTGTCCTATTAATTTTGGCCATTCTGACTGGTGTAAGGTGGTATCTCAATGTGGCTTTGATTTTAATTTCCCTGATGGCTAATGATGACAAACATTTTTTCATGTGTCTGTTAGCCATTTGTATGTCTTCTATGGAGAAGTGTCTGTTCATGTCTTCTGCAATCTATCAAAATCCTAGAAGAGAACATAGATAGTGACCTCTTTGACATTGACAACAGAAACTTCTTTCAAGGCACATCTCCAAAGGCAAAGGAAACAAAAGCAAAAATGAATTTTTGGGACTTCATCAAAATAAAATCTTCTGCACAGCAAAGGAAACAGTCAACAAAGCAAAGAGTCAACCCATGGAATGGGAGAAGATATTTGCAAATGACACTACAGAAAAAGGGCTGATATCCAAGATCTATAAAGAACTTCTCAAACTCAACAGCCAAAAAAAAAAAAAGATGATCACATCAAAAAATGGGGTTTCCTATATCCTGCCACAAACAACAATATGGATGAAACTTGAGAACATTATGGTAGGTGAAAATAAGCTAGTCCCAGAAGATCACATACGACATGACTCCACTTTTATGAGATATCTAGAATAGTCTTATTCCTATAAACAGAAAGTAGAATGGTAGTTTCCAGGGTCTGGAGAGACAGGAATGGGGATTTGCAGTTCAATGACTCTAAAATATCAGTTACAAGATGACTAAGTTCTAGATCTTTGCTGTACGACATTGTGCTTAGAGTCAACAATATTGTACCGCGCAGTTAAACAATTTTTAAGAATGTAAATCTCATGTTAAGCATTCTTGCCACAATAAAAAAGAAAAAGAAAAAAGAAAATCCTTTTTAATTGAATATTTACCCTTCTACAAGATTTTTATTTTTCTCAGTTTACTGCAGACTGGCCAAAACTCTTTCCTAGATATAGACCAGCATTTGGGAACCAAGGGAGTAAAGAATGTGGCTAAATGTGTTCTGGTCCCAGGAAGTCATTGGACGGGATCTCTGTTTTGTTCTGTCTCGTTTTCAGTAAATTGCTGATAAGAATTTCTTTCCTTTGATTTAGCTCTTTGTCATTTTTTTTTAAGATTTTAATTATTTATTTGACACAGAGAGAGAGATCACTGGTAGGCAGAGAGGCAGGCAGAGAGAGGGGAGGAAGCAGACTCCTTGCTAAGCAGAGAGCCCGATGCGGGGCCTCAATCCCAGGACCCTGAGATCATGACCTGAGCCAAAGGCAGAGGCTTTAACCCACTGAGCCACCCAGGTGCCCCCTTTGTCATTTTTTAATACGTGATTTTTGGAAACAATATATGTGTATTTTCTACTTAGAAACTTAAACTCAGAGTTTATTGCTGGCTTTATGTGTTAGTTGTAAGACCTTGATCCAGTTGCTTTATCTCTTTGACATCTCTTTTTCTCTTGTAGCAAAGTGGGAATCATAATGTTGTGGGAAGAAACTTCTAAGGGCCCCTGATCATCCATTTCCTAGTATTTATGCCCTTGTGTGATCCACTCCCCTTGAGTATGGCTAGACCCATGTTTACGTCTAACAAACAGACTATGGTGAGAGTTGAGATGTCACTCTGAGTTTAGGTTACAAAGAAATTATGGCTTCCAAATTGAGAGTTCTTTCTACTTTCTTGCTTAATCTCTATAGAAGTTAGCTACCATATTGTGAGCTGCTTTGTGGGGAGAATATCTTGGCAATAAACGTAGGCAGATCTCAGCTAGGTTAGGAACTGAAGCCTCCCAACAGCCATGTGAATGAGCTTGGAATTGGATCCTCCCCTTCCTTCAGATGAGACCACAGCCCAGACTATCAGTAGAACAGGCACCTCCTGAGAGACCTTGACCCAGAGGTCCCCAGCTAAGCCATACTCAGATTACTGACCCACAGGAATTATGAGAGCGTGAATATTGTTGTTTTAAGCTGCTAAATTTTGTGTAATTTGTACGGCAAAAGAAACTAGTACCCATGCCTACCTCACAAAAATTGTTGCAAAGAATAATTGGGAAAAGGTGCTTAATTAAATTATATATGCTAATGAGCTTAAACATGTAAAGCAGGAAGCACAAAATACCTAGTTCATAAAAGACAGCTTATAAATGTTAGTTCCCTCCTCCATTCTCCTCTAAAATGAGAACAATCATACCTGTTCTATTATGAAAATGTTTTGAAAGCTGTAAGTTACTACGGAATGATAATACATGTAATATTGTAAGCTATTATTGTAATAAGAAAGAAAACATTGTGACTTTAAAAGCTGTTTGCAGTATACCTTGCCTTGAAGGAAGGCAAAATTCTTCTTAACAAGAAACTAGCTCCTTTGTCAAGGAGGGGGAAAAAAAACTCTAAATAAGCAGGTATGATTATGAAAAAGAAAGGAATCCAGTGGGAACTGGAATTCAAAACAGGAGGTAAAGCTGATCATGTTAGACCCCAGGGGAACTCTGGTAATTTTGAAGGTGTGGTTTTATGATATATGGGGCCACACGCTATTTAATGTGTATATTCCAAGAAACCATGTCTCTAGAAAGGTAGAGCACCCAGAGGCATAGAGGCAGGAAATACATAGATCACATAATATGTACTGTGCTGAAATTTGCCCCCAGAATAAAGCTTTGAATTGTTTGAGGGGCAGAATCTAAAACTTGAATTGTTTTAATAAATTTTTGTGATTCCTTGGGTATATTTCTTTTTTCTTTTTTTTTCTTTTAGTATGACTTAAAAAAAAAGCAAAACAAAACAACAAAAAACAAAACAAAACCAGAAAACTACGAATCCAGAGCAGTTCAGAGAATAAGACACTTACATACACAGCTTTGATGTTTTGCCTATGCATACAACCATGTCTCTCCTTTATTTAAATCTTTCACAAGCCCCAAGACAGAGTCTAATCTGCTTGGGTCAGCCTTCAAGTTCTTTCCTGATCTGCCTCCTAACCATCGCTCCAATCGCACTTCCCACCCAGTCCTTACCTCTCCAGCAACATACCCTGTAACACAAAACTGCCCAAGTTCCAGAACCCACCTTGCTGTTTCAGACTCTCTGCCAATAACCCCACCACTTCCTTCATCCTAAAGAACCCAACTCGAAGGTGACCTGTGCTAGGAAGCATCATCCATCCCCCATCAGTCCCTTTCTGTCAGGGCGTCCGTTTCCATATCTAACTGCATTTACGGTTAACAGTGTGGGCTGCCTAGAGTCATCAACACTGGTTGTGTAACCTTGGCTAAGTTGTTTCGCTCTTCTTTCTCCCAGATTTCTCATTTGTGGAATGAAGACAATAATAGCACCATAATATAGGTTTGTTGTAAGGATTTAAGTGGGTAATACTTATAAAACATTTAGAACAGTGCTTGGCACATAGTAAGAGCTCAGTAAATGTTATTGGTATTATACTTATTAATTTGCCTATCTGTGTTTGCTTATCTGATTCTCATTGCCTTTGAATTAAAGACAGCACAATACCTAGCACATCATAGAACCAGAATACACATTTTATGCTAATGAAAACTGTATGTGTGTGTATTTTATTTTTAATCAGAAACTTCTGGGGCTATGGATTCCTTACTGAATTCTTTAATAATTCCCAGATGTTACAAATATGAGCTAAATTTAATTTTTGATATTTCATGAGCATCTATTGATAACAATAATAAAATCCTATTTTTCTTTAAAAACAAATTCCAAAACACAATGCTCACAGTCCATGATACTCTATATTTTCCTTCATGGAAACAAAGCATCAAATTTAATTTGCATTTGCATCAATAAGTTTTTTAAAAAAGGATTTTCATTAAGAGCAGAATATGGCATTTAGGGAGGATAATTAAACGTGTCTGAAACCCAGGAGATAAAAAGAGATGAAGAATTTTGTAATGAAAACAGTCTAGCTAGATCCCCTCCCCCTCCTTCTAAGTTCAAAAATGACTGTCTTTGGAAGACAGAATGGACTCCATACAGAGCCTCGCTGAAGGCTTAGTATGGCATTTGTTCTTGGGAGTCTCCACTTCCTCTTGATTCATGAGATTGACATTGTCATGGAATTGGACTTGATCCCTAGGAATAAAGACAGACTTAGAAATATTTCATTTCCAGCCCCAATTCTCCCTCCCCTCCTTCTCTTTGCTTCTGTGTTACAGAAACACTGTAGGTTTCTTTCTTTTTCCTCTTCCTTCCTTCTTCCCTTTCTTCCCTTATTATATATCTCCCTTCCTCCTTCTTTCTCTTTCTACCATTCTTCCTTTCTTTCTCCCACACCCCTTTTCTTCCAGTCTGTGTTTCAGAAAGAAAATGCTCCCAGAATATCATTGAAACAGCTAATGAGACAACAGCAATGATTAGTGGAGGCATGAAGCCCACCGACATAGTTAGGAGAGAATGTTAGCCTCCTCCCCTGTCTCTGCTGAACTTCCTCCTCAGCTCCTGCCCCCTCCCACCCCAACTCATCACTGTCTCTTCGCTGGATCCTTTCCCTCTGTTGCCAAACAGGCTTGTAGCTTCCCAATAAGAATTATTTTTAAAGTTATACTTGCATCTTTTGCCTCTTTGAACTACCATGACATTTTCCTTCTTTTAGAGCCAAATTTCTTGAATATGCCACATACTATTTTTGTCTTCCTCACTACCTGTTTAGTCCACAACTCCCTACAACTTACTGCTCTATGAAACTCCCTACAACTTACTGCTCTATGAAACAGCTGTCTAGTACAGCTGTTCTTAAATTTGGGGGAGAATTCAAAATCTCTTTGGTAATCTGGTGGAAGTTATAGACTACTTCATCAAAACAAAACAAAAATCTAATTTTTTTACAACAAAAATTTCCACATAACTTTAGGGATTAATAAACTTCCTGAAGCTTATCTAGGGAGCTGATAAGGACCAAAGGATTATGACCTTATGCTTCAACAAGTCACATCTTCATTCCCATTTCTGAAAGTTTTTAGAGGAAAAGCAAGCACTTTGGGTTCAAACCAAGAGCTTGGATTTGAATCCTTCCACTTACTAACTGAATGACCTTGCCAAATTACATTGTGTCTCTGCCCATCAATTTCCTCACCTGTAAAATGAAGATGGTAATATCCATCTTAGAATTTATTGCAGACATTTTATGTAACAACATGTGGGAGATACCTAAGATCATACTTCACATCTCTGAGGCACTTGGTAAATGAAATTTTTCATTCCCCTTTCCATAACCTTATACTTCTCTCTTCCTAGCATTCTGACTCTCCCTTCTAAGTTTAATTTATTGGCTCTGTTTTCTCCTGCTGTCCTGTCAGATTAGATGCTTCCCAGTATTCAGTCATGACTGGCCTTGTATCCCCATCCTTCCTCAGAGGATGTGTCTGTTTTCACCTCTTACCTGACCGAATCTCTGCCCCGTCTCCCCATCTCCAGCCCTAACTGCAATGGCATATTTCCACCATCACCTGAAACCTAGTGTCTAAAGCCAAACTCACCTCTTCCCTCCAAAATGGATTCTTCTCTTTTGACTTGCCAATATTTCTCTATCAGTCTCCCAGTCACCCAGTGTTCTGGGACACTTGGCATGATCTCTGCCTCCTCCTTCTGCTTTATGTCTTATACAACCAGTCACTAAAGTCTTTCACAGCCATCACTTTCTTTTCATTTCTACTGCCACTGTCACCTCATAGTAAGTAGAGCTTTGCCACCAGCATTCCTGGTTGTCCCTCCTTTCAATCCATACTAAATAACACTGTTCTACTTTATCACTGTTTTGTACCAGCTCCCCACTGCCTACTGCTCTGAACTCAACACCACTTGGGTCAGGGAATAAAATGACTGGTGAAATCAACCACAAATTTTATTAACATGTTCATGTTCAAGTACCTTTTAGAAATAGTTAAAATTTATCCTGTGGAGAAAAAAAAAACTGGCTTATTCCTAAATTAACCAATAAAAGAGGACAATAAAAATAAGTCTATTTAAACAATTAATGATGTCAAGAAAAAGAAATAGAAATACTGGTTCTTTGAAAAATTTGAGTCACTTGAGAAGAATCTCAGGTAGCATTATCATTATTCACCAAGGAAGGACTACCCTAGTACCAAATACATAGCTCAGAACGCTAAACTACCACCTAGATTAGAATACATGTCATAAGATTTTGGAGGTAAATCTGATTTGAGGTTGTTGGCTAGTCGTACTGTCTACACAAAAGGAGTCTTAAGTAGAAATCTATGTGCAATCAAAGAGGCTCTGAAGAAAACAGGGAAGTGGAGGTTTAGAATCAATATAGAAATCTAAGCATGTATTCATGCATTTCTTAAAATCTGGGAAGTGCAATCATATTGTTTTTCTAGCAAACCTGACTCAGGTTGTACAATCTCCATGTCCATTCCAAACCTCTCTGAATTCATAGTACCTGTTATCTAAGCCAGAGATTTCCAGGTTTCTCTGTTCACAGCATCTCAAGTGTCTCTCTTTTATTTCATGGTATCCCTTGGCCAAAAGAAATACCTAATAGTCTTCATCAGTTAGTAGTTAAGTCCAAACAACTTAATAAATCGTGTTCTAGCAACTTAACAGCTGTCTGAATGAAACAGTACCTATAAATTAAAAGAAAACTGCTTTTTACAATTTTATTCTTATATGATTACAATTACTAATGGATGTATGTGCCTATAGGGCACTGCATGATTTCTCAAATTTCAGAATAACATTGAACATTGCCACCCTCCTTTGCCTGTTCTACATGGTTTTTTGTATAGTACTTGCATATTTATCCCATTAACTGCCAAGAATCCAGTTTTGCAAAGATAGGGTAATATTAAAACAATGTAGCATGACTTAATGTCAAAACTATGAACTAATAGTAGCTCACATGGCAGATGATGAGCCGTACTGCTTTTTCTTTATATATATATATATATATATAATATCTCATTGTGCCCCTACGAATTCGCTGTGCCACCCTGGTGTGCCTCATCATATAGTTTTGGGATCTCAGATCTGATCCCTGACTGCCCCAAATTTTGTCATATGCCATCTGCATTGGCATCAGCAAAGATCTCATCCCCACCCCAACCCCAGATCTACTGAGTCAGAAGGTGCATTTCAAAAAAAAAAAAAAGTGTGCACTTCAACAAGATGCTTAAGAGATTCAATGCATGTAATAGTTTGAGAAGCACAGTTATAAGCCATTATTTGTCACCACATGTTATCCTATGGTTGTGGGATATCTTAAATTATTACATATTTTTTAGTTCTTACACTGTTACTTAATCTTTTCTGCACAACCTTCCCAAGTGGACAGTTAGTTAGGTGGAGGACAGAGATGTCATTATGTTTTTATGTTTTGTGGTTCCTCCAGTGTCCAGCACAGTACCTTGCATGGAGTAAGAGGCTCAAATATCTGCTGAATGTCTGGATTCAATCTCTATGTCTCCCAGATAACCTGGGCAAAGTCACTGGTGCAAGGAAATTGTTGACAAAGCCACATCCCAAAGATACCAACAGCATTGTTAGTAGGTTTAAAAATAACATGGTATTTTTAGATCTTGGGCTTGATATGTTAGTTCTTCAAAAATGGACACATCCCATTATTTGGGTCATGGTGAGAAGAGAATTATATCTTACTATTCAGCTTGATAAAAAATATAATTATGTTGTAGGGATATGTAGCCCAATACTACAGTGACATGACTATAAAAACTGAGTATAACTAATCAAAGTTAGGTAGACTGCATTTCCTAAAAACATAATGCACTAAGTATTCCAAAACAATGCTGCCATTTATTAATTGTACTCATGAATCATTTGGACGCCAAGATCTGCATGTGTGCAAAATACCATGGAAATTGGATTTAATTCCGTTTGAAACAGCTGTCTCCACTATAGCCAAACTGAATGTACCAAGTTCTTGGGAACAAATTTGAAAGGGAAAGAAAGCAGAAAAGAGTCTTTGCTTTGTTAGAAGGTTCAGGTTTGTCTCAATGTCACCAACTGCTCTCTACTTACTTACTGTACATCAGAGATATTTCTCTCATCAAATGTTTCATTGACTCAGTGAGCTGAAGCATCATGATAGGGTATACGAGGTCAGTCTATGATCTCTCTGCAACTACGCAAATTGATCTCATAACCACAAACCATTTCTCTCACCCCAATCAACCATCTCCTATATGTAGAAAGAGAGAGAGAGGAACTCATATAGGACCACAGAATAATGGAATCTTATAGACCAACAGATCAAACAGTCATAAACATTTACTCCTTAGCAAGTACTCTTGACTCAAACTCTGTGACATGTCCCAATTCTGCTGTTCCATGACTTCCAGCACTATGATTCTCTCTCAGATCAAGTACTGCAGCAGGTTCATACCTACTGCCTTTGCTTCATTCTTACCCATTAATATAGCCCATCTCCATCAGGCACCCTGAGTCATCTCTAAAAACAAAACAAGGCAAAAAGACACGACCTACTCAATTCACTAAAACTGTTCAAAGGGTCAAATTGCTCATGATGACTAGAATAAAATATAAACCCCTTTAAAATATAAAGCCAACCATACCTTACAGGATCTAGCCACTGTCTACTATTCAGACCTCATTTCATATCACTTTCCTCTCCATTCATTGTGCTCCAGCCACACCGATCACACTTACCGCCAAAATGGTCCCATATTTGGGACCTTGCTCCAGCTATTCTTGTTGCCTAAAATGCTCTTACCTGAGATGTTTGTGTGGATAACTGTTTCTCTTTATTCAGACCTCAGAAAAGAGGGAACCTCATTTCCTGATACCCATCCTATATAAATAGTCAATCCCAGCAGGACACATTTCTCTATATACCATTAGCTTATTTCATTTTCTTAAATACTTATCCCATTGGAATGAGATATCCTATTGTTTATTAATTAATATGTACACGTTACAAATTATGCTCTGTCATAAAAATGAATACTCAGATGGATCAGGAATCTTATTTGTTTCATTCGCTTCCCCATTTCTTGAGAAGAAATTGACATAATATGCACATGCTTGTGAAGCCTTTATAAATGATCTATTCTCCCTCCCTTGTTTTCCAAGAATAATTGAGATCCAGAAAAACCATTGTTCTGTGCTGTATATTATATGTCTACTTAGTGAAAAGCCAAAACTAGGACTCAGTCGTGGAGTTTCTGGTCTACTGCTATTTCTGTTACACCCCATGGCTATTCATTCAAAGGTAAAACATCTTTCATTTAAATAGTTTTAAAAAATTGTTCAACAGAAGTTGGATGTGAAAAATGCTCAGTGAAGTTCATCATCCAAACCCTTCCACGGAAAGACCTCTTTATCAAACTTCCTTGGGGTATTAACATACAAGTTGGTTTAGACTTCAAGGTGGAAGACTTTTTTTTTTTTTTTAGTTTCTTCTTCCCTTATTAAAATAAATCTGTTGACGAAATTAACATATCAGATGGAACAACAAAACTAGAAATAACTTAGATCTCTGAAGATAATTTATTCATTAGATTAGAACTTTTAAATACAGGCAAAAGAGAAAATAACTATTATTAAAATGTTCCAACCAAATTGCTGCTTATCTTACACTATGCTAATTAGTAACAGCACCCAAAATTCATTCTTCTACAACCATCAGAGAAAATTGGAGATTGGAGAAAAGCTGTGGGAGGGGGTGTGAAAGGCAGGGGGTGGGGTGCTACTAGTTATTAGAAAGGCTGAATAATAGCCATTAAGGTTTGAGTTCAAATTCTATCCTTAGGATTTATGCCCAGATTCTTAATACCTCTTTTCTCTTCCACTACACTGAGGACAACTCTTTCATATGTGCATGTTAGATTTCTCACAGGATTAAATCCCCTTCAATCTATTTTCTGCACAGCAGACAGAATGAATAATCCTAACAAAGCTCAAGTCATATTAGGCCATATTTCTACTTAAAACCTTTCCAAGTCTTCCCATTGTTCTTAGAAGAAAAATGCAAACTCCTTAATATGAACGACTGGTCCCATTATAGTCTACACCTGCTTGCTTTTCAAATTTTATCTTTCCCCTGTATTCTCTACCTCAGCCACCCTGGATTATAGTCAGTGTTTCACCTGGGAGCCTTTATAGATGCCTAGCCCCTTTGCTGGGATGCTTACTTTTCTTTTAAATTTTGTAAGTATTATATAATATTATATGCTAGGGACTGAATTGTGTCCTTCCCCAAATCTGAATATTGAAACTCTAACCTCACAAGGTGACTGTATGTGGAATTAGGGCCATTTGGAGGTAATTAAGGTTAAATGAGGTCATAAGCATATGACCCTAATCTGATAGGATTAGTGTCCTTATAAGAAGAGAAACCTGATAGCTCACTCTGTTTTCCTCTCTCTGTTTTTCCACGTGTGCACAAACAAGTGATCATCAAATGTACAGCAAGACAGATGGTGTCTACCTACAAGCCATGGGAAGCAGCCCCCAAATTAAACCTAACTTACTGGCATCTTGATCCCAGACTTCTGGTCTCCAGAACTGTAAGAAAACGATTTCTGTTGTTTAAGACACCCAGTCTGTGGAGCAACCTGAATTAACTAACATATAGAGTATTAAAATATAGTAATGTAAAAAAATAATAATAGCAATAACAACAAAAAGGTACTTTGTATGCTCTGGGCATTGTGCTAGCCATTTTAGACAGATTACCTGACATAATCTTAAGACAATCATTCTGTAGCTATTATTGTCTTTATTTTACAGATGAAATAACTGAAGTTCAGAGAGATTATATCTTTCTTTTACAAATGATAAGCCTGAAGTCAATAAAGGTTAAGTAATGTACACAAGTCACACAACAGACTTGAGGTGCATTGTGGGCAAAGATGATGACTTGGCTCTGAGTGCATGCCCTTTACATTTAATTGTTACATGATTCAGTGTGTGCCCTAAAGGGGATCAAGGCCCTGATGTCCCATGAGGGACTGCTGAAGGTCCTTGGAATGTTTGCCTGAAGTAGCTGCCTCAAGTATCTAAAGGACTGGAAGAGGACTATATTTATTTTCCAAAAACTTAAGCAAGAACATTTGAATCAATAGCAGGAAGTGTCATAAGCTAACTTTTAGCCCACTGTAACAGAATTTTCTAACAGTCCGTGGATGGAATGCACTATCTAGAGACCTGGGTCTCTCTTCATGAGTGGGTTCAAGAAGGAACTAGAAATTAATTCAAGGGAAGTATGGAGGTGATCAGACAGCAGATGGTGGTTGAAAACAGATGAATTCTGAGCTCCCATCCAGCCTCAGGAATAAATGACACTTGGTTTGGACTGTCTGTGACCTTATTGTTGGTACAACCATTTGAGTTGGCAAACACATGGCCCTAAACCAGCCAGACCGGCTTCGTGAAGATACGGTTGCATTTTTCTGCAACTACTTTTGCCACCCTTCTTTTTGCTGAATGCCTGAGGGGAGGTACAATAAAGATCCCATTTTTAATTAGGAATGAATAATTCCACTTGCGGTAAAGGCCATCCCAGTTCCTCACCCTCACTTTCCCTCCTTCCCCTGCCCTCTAAAGCCCAGCTGGGATGGTGAGGTACAATAGAGCTCTCGGAGGAGAAAGTTACACTTTCTAGTTTCCATCTTTAATAAGCAAAAACACAATTACATTATTTTATGAAAGGAAGTATTATATAGACAGATAGATATAGATATATAGATTTAGATTTTGTTTATTTATTTGACAGAGAGAAACACAGCTAGAGAGGGAACACAAGCAGGAGGAGTGAGAAAGGGAGAAGCAGACTTCTCGCCGAGCAGGGAGCCCGATGTGGGGCTCGATCCCGGGTCTCCAGGGTCATGACCTGAGCCAAAGGCACTCGCTTAAGGACTGAGCCACCCAGGAGCCCCAAGAAGTGTTATATATATTTAAGATTTTATTTATGTATGTGACAGAGAGAGACACAGTGAGAGAGGGAACACAAACAGGGGAGTGGGACAGGGAGAAGCAGATTTCCCCCTGAGCGAGGAGGCTGATGCCACTAATCAGGACCCTGGGATCATGATGTGAGCCTAAGGCAGATACCTAATGACTGAGCCATGCTGGTGCCCCAGGAAGTGTTATATTTTATAAAAAGAAGTTTTAGTTTAAAAACTATTGGGGAAGAGAGAAGGGAAATACACATTTCTGTCTTTACCTATAGTTCACTTTGCCAAATTGACAGCAGATTTATTCTTTCTCGGCAATTGTTTTACTTTTTCACTGTTTTTCTCACATTTAGTCATATAGACCATCAGGTCCTTATTCTCTCAATACATCTAAGTAAACACTGGGTTATTTCTTTTTATTTTAGACCGACCAGTATGGTTCTCAGTAAATCAAATTCAGCTAATTTATATTTTGCCTTAAAACAATAAATAAATGTCTTGAATGGCAACTCTAGACTAGGATCTATGCTAGATTTTGTGATACATAAGTGAAGAAACTTTGGCCTCTACCCTGGAGGAAAGTCTTATAGGACTCTTTGGGTGGCAAATCCCAAAAACCAAACTTGAATTAGCTGAGACAAAAATGAGAACTCATTGACTCGTGTATTCAAACTCAGAAATGCCTGAAACAACAGGAACATAGCCTTGAGTACTTTCTAGAAGTTTTCTTCCCATTTCTTCCCAGCTCATTTTCTGTTTTGGAAGCTCCTCCCATGAGGAACTTCAGGAACTCAAGGTTCCATGTTTCCTAATTCACTAGCCAAAAGGAGAAGTCTACATCTACATACAGCTATAGGCTTAAAAATTCTGGGGAAGAACTTGACTGCCCCAGCATGGGTCACATGCTGCTAATCACTGTGGCCACAGGGGCAGGGCCGGTTGTTTTTTTTTTTTTTTTTTTTTAAACATCAGCTTTATTAAGGTATAATTGATATACAAAGAATTACACATATTTAATGTGTACAATTTGATGAGTTTGGACATTAGCTACCATTTGAATCTCATAATAGAGTAAAGGGGCATGCCAGGGGAGAGAGTTTTCCAAAAAGAAGGAAACACTGTTCCCTGAAGAAAGATTGGCTACAAGGTAGAAGAAAGACTAAAATGCACTTTAAGAAGCTTACTAGCTGATAGGAAAGGCAACTATGCAAGCAAGTAATAACAATGCAATGTTATACATGCTTTAATAGAAGTACATTCAAGAGTAAGGTGGAGGATCATCAAAGCATGAGAAAGCAATTAATTCTGCCTGGAGGTTTAGATAAAACTATAATGAGAGGTGACAAGTTCATGGAGAAATAAGAAAAGATGTGAAAATCCGCTGAGAGATCAGGTTGTGCTAGGCCTTGGGTACTACATTAAGAAAGTTTAGACAAAATTCTAACAAGATGGGACTTGAAAATTTTATGCAGGAGAGTAATGTCATACCACCCTCACACTGAGACACAAGGGCCCTGCTTTGGAACCTACACTTTATGAGACCCAGCTCTAGGTCTCTTCTAGACACACTGATCTCTTCAAGGCAAGGTGTCCACAGGGTCAATGGCATGTGTCCACCTAAAGGTTATACTCTCCCTTACTTCTAGATCAAAATCTGGGAGTTCAGCAACTGAAATTGCCTGCTCAAAGTATCCAAACCTGCTTTTAGGGTTGGAAATCGTACAGAGCTCCATATGTCCATTCTCTAGGTCTTAGAAGTGGTTGTTTGTTAGGAATATGAGAAAGAACTTGGATGTGGAAGCTGGGTTATCTACATGTATGCAGGGGATAGAGCAATGGGGTAGGAAAGGACGGATTTGGGCAATGGGCTGAAAGCCTCCATTTTAACACTTCTTTGGGACTCTTCAAATGTTACGGATGGGTCTGAGTTATATACTATGAGGTTAGCCAGAAAACTTTGGGAAATTTTAATGAAAAAAAGTGGAAGCCGAGAGAAGCAGTGGATTTGAGGGGTATTTCTGAAGTAGGCCTTCTAGGATTCAGTGACCAGTTGAATGTGAGGCATGACAACAACAAAAAAATAAAGGCTCCAGTTTGCAGCTTGGGTAATTGCAGTGTCATAACAAAATGGACAATATAGGAAGAGAAACAGGAGTGGAGAAAAGATAATACTATGATAAAAATTATTTTCTTGTGTTTTCACTATAAATGTAGATTATCAGTGTCCCTTTTGGGAGATAGTAATGATCAATGTCCCTTTTGGGAAAGGAAATAATAAAAATCAATAAAATAGAAAATAGCAAAATAAAGAAAATCAAATGGAACCAAAAGCTTGATTGCTTGAAAAAAATTCAATAAAACTGACAAACTCTCAGATTTACCAAGAAAAAAGAGAAGACTCAAATAACTAGAATCAGAAATGAAATGTTTACCAACTTAAAAATACTATGAACCTTAAAAAATAAAAAAAGGATTACAAAGGAATACCATAAGCAATTGTATGCCAGTAATTAGATAACTCAGTTGATATGAATAAATTCCTAAAAAGATACAAACTCCTGAAGCTGACCTAAGAAGAAATAGACAATCTGGGTAGACTGATAACAAGTAAAGAGACTGAATTTATAATAATAACAATAAAAAACTACCCACAAAGGAAATCCCAGGCCCAGATGGCTTCAGTGCTGAATTCTCCAAACATTACAGAATACTGAGTAACAATTCTTTACAAACTTCCACAAAATAGAAAAGGAGGGAACTTTTCTGTTATGGTTATTTTTATGTGTCAAATTGACTGTGCCATGAGGTGCCCAGATAAACACTATTTCTGTGTGTCTGTAAGGATGTTTCAGGAGGAGATTAACATTTACATTGATGGACTCAGTAGATTGCCTTCTCCAATGTGGATGGTTGTTACTCAACCCAGTGGAAGTGAGTAGAACAAAAGACAGAGAAAGAACGACTTCATCTCTTCTTCCTGCCTGCCTCATTATCAATAGAATAAAAAACAAAATCCACATGATTCTCTCAATAAAGACAAAAAAAAATTTGACAAAATCCAATACTTTTTCATGATAAACACACACACACAATCTAGGAGTAAGAAGGAACTTACTCAACTTGGTAAACAGCATCTATAAAAACCCACAGCGGGCGCCTGGGTGGCTCAGTGGGTTAAAGCCTCTGCCTTCAGCTCAGGTCATGATCTCAGGGTCCTGGGATCAAGGTCTGTGTTGGGCTCTCTGCTCAGCAGGGGGCCTGCTTCCTCCTGTCTCTTGCTGCCTGCCTCTCTGCCTGCTTGTGATCTCTCTCTCTGTCAAATAAATAAATAACGTCTTTAAGAAAAAAAACACACACAGCTAACATGATACTTAATGGTGAAAATGTTTTTCCTTAAGGTTAGGACTGGTTGCTTTTCCCCTATAATTAGGAAAAGACAAGGATGTTCATTCTCACCACTTCTATTCAATGTGTCTTGGAGGTTCTAGCCAGGCAAGAAAAATAAATAAAGGCATCTAAATTGAAAAGGAAGAAATAAAACTACTTCTATTCACAGATGGCATGATCCTGTATATAGAAAATCTTAGGTAATTCAATAAAACTATTAGAACTAATAAATGAATTCAGCAAGCTTGCAGAATGCAAGATGAATATACAAAACTCAATTATATTTTTACATATTTAACTAACAATCCAGCAATGAAATTAAGAAAATAATTTCATTAACAACATTATCAAAAGAATAAAATAATTAAGAATAAATTTGACAAAATAATTGCAAAATTTACACTCTAAAGACTACAAAGTATTGTTGAAAGACAAAAAAAAGAAGTTCTAAATAAATGGAAAGGCATCCCATGTTCATGGATGGGAAAACTTAACATTATTAAGATGGAAATTCTCCCTAAACTGATCTACAGATTTACCATGATCCCTGTCAAAACTCCAGCCTATTTTTTTCTGGAAATCAGTACGCTGATTCCAAAAGTCACATGAAATAGCCAGGGATTGAGAATAACCAAAACAATTTTTAAAAAGAAGAACAAAGATAGAAGACTTACATTTTCCAATTTCAAAACTTAGTGCAAAGCAACAGTAATCAATACAGTGTATTGATTGTGGCACAAAGTGGCAAAAAGATGTACATGTAGATCACTGGAAGAGAATTGCAAGCCTAAAAATAAGCCATATATCTATGGTTAACTCATTTTGGATAAGAGTCCCAAAACTATCTAATGAGAAAAGAATAATTTTTCAACAAATGGTGCTGGAAAAACTGAATATCTGCATGTAGAAAAATGAAGTTGGATTCTTACCTCACATGATGTATAAAATTAGTTTAAAATGCAACAAAGACCCAAATACTAAACTGTAAAAGTCTTAGAAGAAAATATTGGGGTTAGTCTTCATGACCTCAGATTTGGCAATGGATTCTTAAATATGACACTGAAAGCATGAGGAATAACAGAATAAAACACAGATAAATTAGACCTCATCAAAATTCAAAATTTTTGTGCTTTAAGAATATTATCAAAAAAGTGAAAGACAACCCACAGAATAGGGGAAAATACTGGCAAATCAAATATCTGATGAGGGGCCTGTATTTATATATAAAGAGCTCATACAACTCATTAAGAAGATATATCAATTGAAAAGCAGGAAGATGAAAATGAATAAATATTTCTCTAAATAAGACAGATACACAAATGGCCAAAATCATATGAAGATGCTTGGCATTATTAGTCATCAGGGAAATGCAAATCAAGCCTACAATGAGATATGACTTCATAGCCATTAGGATTGCCAGAATTAAAGTCATGTAATCACAAGTGTTGAAAATGTGGAGAAACCAGAACCCTCATACACTGCTAGTGGGAATGTAAAATGGTGCAGCCCCTTTGGAAAACAGTTGTATAATTTCCCAAATGGTTAAACATATACTTACCACAAGACCCAGCAATTCCACCCCTAGACATATACATAAGACAAATGAAAACATATGTCCATATAAATTTGTGCACAAATGCTTATAACCAAAAGGTGGAAACACCCCAACTGTTTAAATGTTTTTATATAAATTAAATATATTTTAAAAATGTGTTTTGCCATCTATACAATGGAATGTTATTCAGCCATTAAAAGGAATGGAGACTAACACATGCCACAATATGGATGAACCCTGAAAACATTATGCTGGGTGAAAGAAGCCTGACATAACAGACTGCATATTACATTATTTCATTTGGATGAAATGTCCAACTCTAAAAAGACAGCAAATAGATTAACAATTGCTTAGGGCTAGAAGCAATGGAAGGACAGGGAGATAATTGCTAAAGTGTACAGATTTCTTTAAGGGTGACAGAAAGTTCTAAAATGTTCTGTGCTGATGGTTGCTCATATCAGTGCATATACTAAAAAGCATTCTACCAAGCTCTTTAAATGGGTGAAATGTATATGTGGATTGTACCTCAATAAAGCTTTAAAATCCTTTTAAAGGCAGTTTGAAGGAAAAAGAAAACAAAGATGCCAAAGTGTATGTTACTCTGTGACTAAAGATACAAATGGTATTTAGATACCAAAATTCACAACTTTTCAAAAGTTTAAAAATAAAAGGAGTTCTCCCTAATCCAACTGCCTAGAAGGAGGTAACCCCTATTCCCTGACCTCATGTTTCTACGTGGGGTCTTCTTTCTGTGTAACATTCCTGGCCTCTCTTATCCCCCTCTCCCAACTCAGGAGCAATTTACCTGATGGATAAATTTGAAAATGAAACTGAGCATCCTCTTTAGTGTAGCCCAGCCTTTCCACAGAGACATTTAGCAAGCTTCTTGTGGCAGACTTTGTCCCTGCAAGGGGTTAAGACTACGACTGGGAGCCACGTTCATTCAGTTCAGGGAAGAAGATGTGAGAAACCAGGTAAGAGCATCCTGTGGTGGTTTTAAAATATGTCTGTACATTCTTGAACATTCTTCCCATCAAGAGGTGGAGTCTATGTCCCCATCTTTTAAAAATAGCTGGGACTTTGTGACTGCCTTAATGAATAGAAAGCTGCAGAAGGGGAGCAGTATAATTTCTATGGCCATTAAAAAAGCCATGTGGCCCTTGTTGGTTTTTCTTGGAACAATCACTTGAGGACCCTTCAGTCACCATGAAAGAAGTCCAGGTACCCTGAGGTGACGTGGGGTGGGAGTATATGGGAACAGGGGAGAGGTGTTCCAGCCCCAGCTGTTGAAGTCTTTCCAGCCTAGGTGCTAATTATGTGAATGAGTGCTCCTACCCCCTGCCACCATCTGACTCCAACCACATGAGGTACCTTACTGAAACTCATCAGTGGAGTCCACTCAGTTCCCATATCATGAGCAAATTAAAGACTGTATTATTTAAGTCACTCTTTTGAGGTGATTACAGAATTGTAAAAAAAAAAAAAAAATTATCTGGAACACATGTATTCTCTATTCCCGTGGAGAATTACATTTACTAGTAATGACACTTGGTCTCCCTTTATCTGACCCCTCTTATTTCTCAGGAAAAGTTGGTTCCAAACTCAGAAGGGAAATTTTTTTTAGCCATGCCCTAAACCTCCAACTTTATCTGCCTAATATAAGAATCAGTCAAAATTCTATACTGCCCAGAGCAATCTACACTTTCAATGCCATTCCGATCAAAATTCCACCAACATTCTTCAAAACGTTAGAACAAACAATCCTAAAATTTATATGGAACCAAAAAAGACCCCGAATCACTAAGGAATTGCTGAAGAAGAAAAGCAAAGCTGGGGGCATCTCATTACCTGACTTCAGGCTTTATTACAAAGCTG